>KV751329.1:1994476-2009798 GCA_001698575.1 Mola mola | reverse complement strand
CAGAGGTGTAGACATGAAGGACATGTAGGATTGAGCGACAAAAGCAGAGATAGAGGCGGAGAGAGTGAGAGACAAACACAAAAAGAGTGTTTTAAATGGACGTTAGGAGCAGAGTGAGATATAAAGGGTCATGGAGGAGGAGAGGAAAAGAGTGAAGAGAGACTTGAATAACAGTGGATAAAGAAGCAAATAAGTGTCTTGACATAGACTACAAGGAATTCTATTTTATTCCATTTCAGTTTCTTTTCTCTTTTTTTCTGTCGTGTCTTGACTTTATTTCAAGGCCTGCTGCAAACGGGGCCTGTTATACTTATATTCACATTCATTCTGTCCCCATAGAAAAGAAATACATTGTATAACACGTGGGACATAAACTGGGTTATAAAACGCCTTCAAGGCCTCAGACAGAACACATTTTTGCACAACGATGGTCTGTTAGAGAAGAAAAAGTTGTCTGAAAACAGCTACATAAAAGCAACGTGACAGAAGTGAAGTCTTGAGGTGACTTTTGACAGGGATTGAAAAGCTTTTACAAACATGACACGACCTCTCTTCACATCACTCCAAACCTAAATCTCTTGTGTATTAGACCTGACTGAATTAGACATAAAAGAAACAACTACACATCTTTGTATATGTCTTAATGCCTTTTTATACTATCTTCATTCTTCTCTCCTGTTTCCTTTTCTCCACCAGGACAAGGACTTCTGTCCCAAAGTGCTTTGCAGCTCAACAACCAGGAAGTCTATGCAGCAGCTGGTTACCATAGCAACCAAAGTCTGGAATCTGTTATGGGCCGCAGTGGGCAGGTCGGAGGAGCTGTTCATATCTACAACCAGGTACATGCATAAGCATTTCCCTCCCAATTCCTTCATTCCTTTCCATCTTTATCTACCCCTCTCTCTTTCTTCTTCCAAAAACAGAAGTTTTCATCTTCTTCATGCCTGTCTCTTATAAAATTTTATGTGCTCTTAATGACCTCAATCGATCCCCTCACACAAATTTTGCACTTTGCACTTTTTTGTCCGCAATCCTGTTTCTCTTGGTGCTCTATCTTTCTTTTCCCTCATTTCCATGCATCCCTTCCCTCTTCCCTCTTGCCTTGCTGGCTGACTTCTCTCTGCACTCTGCACCATCTAGGTGACATCCAGCCGTGCAGCTGCCCACTTAGCAGGAACAGACTCTCCCTCCCAGTCCCAGAGAGATACATTTGCCCAACAGGCCCATGGCAGTGCTTTCCACATGCCCACTGAAGGTGGACCTGCACCCACAGGAACATCTATGTATTACTCCTGTGCCACTTTGCCTGCACAGGTACACTTCCCTAAAGAGATTACTGTGATGCTTCACTTGTCAACTGACAGGTGCTTTCTCTGCTCCTCTCACTCGTACACTGTTTGTTAAATCTGTGCCAGCTACACCCCAGTTGCAAGTACTATGGGACTGATCTTTTCTGATCATTTGAAATGATGCTTTATTGAAAATTTGTCTCCTGAGTTACAAATAGTCACCCCTGTGGGCTGGAGGTGGTTCTGTTTAGTTTGCACTTTATTCACAAGTAGAGACAAGGAATCTCTACAACTGGTAAAAAAAAAAAAGCGAGCATTAAAAGCTCCACTGAACTTTTGGAAAATGAACCTCATCTCCGCTATTTATCTTTGTGCTTCTTCTTGTGTTCCAGCAGAGCTCCAGCAGAAGTCAAAATTATGATATGTTTTGACAAGGGCTTGGGTATGCCAGCTTCTACAGTTGTTGTGGTGGAATAATATTAGATTTTCTAATGAGCGTAATTGAACTCTTTCACGCTCACTTCAATTTTAGTGGTAGATGAGTTATTAGATGGTGTTGATGGGAGGTCTACAAATACATGTCCTGAGTAAATTTTATGCACTTATTGACCAGAAAGCGGCAATTTACCTCCTTTACAGGATTAATGTGTTGGATATTGAGTAATTGCTGGGTCGTCAGACACTGGAGCTGTGGGTCGCTACATCAGGCCAGCCAACAACCTTAAGTGTAATTAACTGACAACCTGGGAATAATCATTATTTCACCTTTAATGAATAAATTATTTACAATCTTGTGGACAAAAGCCCCGTGGGAGTAGACTGTCCACTGTATAGAAAAGATAAAGATGTTTATGTTGTAACTGATTAGCATTGCCATGTTCTTGCCTTGCTAGTTCGTTTGTTGTTACTTGCCAGCTTCAGTAGTTCATCAACTAACCTCACAAATGGGGTTGGGCATTATATTGAATATACCTGATATACTCATGGCCCGTTCTGAGATACATTAAATGACTATATCGCAACCACTGAGTACAAATTGTGACATGAATGTTTCAAGTCGTCTGAATGAAATTTGCTTTGAAGTTTAGCTTCTAACACTTTCCCCCGATGTGCTCTCACAGCAGACAGCTCACTCCCCTAACTATTCAGAAAACTCTTGCACGTTATTGTATCATAGCCTGAGACAGCGCAAAAAGTGAAGAGCTCATGCAAGTTTTCAGCGTTCACAAGGTCAGCAACCCGTGGTCAAATCAGGCATTGGGGAGAAGTTATGTGTGATAACAGACTGTGAGAATAGCGTTGTCATTGGCTTTGCTGCTTGTAAGCAGTGTCATAAAGTGTTAACATTTGATAGCTCCAAAGAAACATGTTGAGAACTGCAGAGACGCAGCAGCTGCTGTAACAAACCAAGAAACACAACTCTCACAGCCTGTGCGTTTAATCATGACGTACAGATCGAATTGCAGGACTTCATGGATAATTGCAGATAACTGGTCGCTTCTGGTACTGAGCATTATGGGTGTGGGTTTTTTCAAAGCTGGATCTGTGCAGGTTTACCATCTGTCTGTGGTTATATGGGCTTACGTAATGCCATTGTTTAATTCCATTTGTTTTGTGAAGCATAAAATGGTTAAATTACACATTTAATTAAAAGAACCTCATACATGTGTTTTAGAGGTGATTTCAAGGTATATGTGTACATACAGCACATATACTATACTGTACATACGCATCGTGTATTGCGCTTTATAGTAGACTAAAAATATCAATATATTATTTATAGGCCATAACACAGAGCCCTACAGACAAATTGATTTTAGTCATATTTCAAGAAAAAAAACAAAAAACCAGCTGGCTTCATCAAGACAATTTGTTCCTTTACCTTTCTTTTTTTATAATTAAGTCAGTTGGTTGGACAATAATAAGAAATTTACAGATGTCAATTTTGGTTATGGGACATTGTGATAACACAAAACCCCAAATAAAATATTTATAATAAACTATAATATACATATATTCATAATAAAATTTATACAAATGCAAATTGACATATGGAATAACTTTAATGAATGACTTTCTTAATTAGGTGTTGTGTGTTCTGTTGTGGTAGCTAAACTAACCCAACTCTTAATCTAAGTTAAATTATTGCTATTGTGGTTGTAATTGAATAATAGTTCCTACAATTCTGCCAGTGGTTTCTCTTGCAGGGTCCGTCACTAAAATTCGTTCTGTGGCCTCTAAGGTGATGATTCACTCTTTTATTGATTTTCTGACTGCACTGTGAACGATTCTGAACACAGAGTTACAGATTTTCAGAAAATTGTGTTAATCATGTGCTTGAATTTATTTAAACTGATTTACCATAGCTGTTGAATTTTTATTACTTTTGGCTCTGTAACTGAGAGGGCTCGAAAATATTTCCCTAGTTAAAAGAAAATGAAAATGCATGTTTAGAAATCTGAGTGAACTTCATTGCTCACAGTCTCATTGCAAGTTCCTTTGGTTTTAAAGGCTCTGAGTCATTTTTTTGTGTTTGGTCTAATAAGTCCAAGCTCCTCAACAGGATGTTGTCACAGATTTGAGCCTCTGTCCCCTGGAAAGCTATTCTGCTCTATGAAAATAATGACTTGAATCAAAAGAGGTGACGGATATTTAAAGTGAGTGACATTCTCCTTTACTGAAGTAAAACTCCTCTTTTACAGCGTGTGAGCTCCCCTCTGCAGGCAGTGGGATCCCCTACCAAGCTGCAGCGCCTGGGGTCAGCCTCCTCTGACATGCCCAGCTACGCCACGCTACAGAGGGTGTCTTCGCCCAAACAGTCACCTAGCCGACTCGCCAAGTCCTACAGGTTGGTGTAACTTCAGTCTGACCAGTGAATTTGATAAGAGCTCATTGTTTGAAACACATTACAGGGGAATTTTACTGCTCACCAAGGAATATGTCTCCTTGCGGTTTAGACTGATTAATAACAGTGACTCAACAATTACCTCATCTGGTGCTGAGATTTGTGGCTTTGCAAAACATTACAAATATTAGTCTGCTAGACTCCAGTGCTAATGCTTAGGTAGCTTTACATCATACCTAACTACTAACAGGCATTATAGCTGCAAAAGTTTACTTGAATATAGTATGATCTGGTCTTGGTTTACATCACCCTATTCACCCCTGTTCCACCTGTCTACTGCACTTGAATTAGGTTAAATGCATGAGGTGCACATCTTTTGGGTGGTTAAATAGTCTTTTCCGCATCTAGTTTTATGGCACTATACAGTATGTGCGTGGTCTACAGATGTGGATCAAACTGGGGCAGTGCAGGACTGATAACCAATAAATCTGTAATCTTGAAAACTCACCGAAGAAACTTTTAACTTTGTTAAACAAGACATAGAGTACATAGAGTACTCATGCTGTGTAGACAAATGTTCAAACCATGAAACCAAAACTCCCAGACACTAAACATTGTATTACAGGTTCCATTTTGTGTAAACCATGATGTTTAGTTATGGAAATCGTGCAGCCATAAAAAGTGGATTCAACCAAACACTTCCATTTCTTCCTCCTGCAGCACCTCATCACCAATCAACATGGTGGCATCAGGCGCTGGCTCCTCCTCCCCCCTCCCCATGGCAGCTTCCCCAGGGGGAAACCACACCTCGTCGCCAATTCACCAGCTGAGCTCGGTGGTGGGCAGCTATGCCACCCTGTCGCCCACCAAGCGTATGCTGCATCACATTGGAGCAGACAGCTACAAGATCTCCCACGAGCTCTACGCCAACGCAACCCTGCAAAGGCCTGGGAGCCTGGCAGGTAGAGGTCAAGACAAATTTAATATTACTTCTTTATATGTCGTTGTGTAAAAGATGTCATATGTCCACTTATTGAAATGTAATTAATATTAATATATTAATATTTTGACTGTTAGCTACATCTATTTTATGGCTCCAACAATAATGTATTTTTATTTTACATTTTGTTGGCAGGAAAATGTGTTTATATACATTGTAAGTGCTATACAACAGAACACAAAACAGTAGAAATCGTATAACAGACTGTAAGACACACTTGTTGCACATAACAACTTGTTTCCAAAAAAGTTGAAATGTGTGAAATTTTAAAAGAGCAAGAATATAATTTGCAAAATACTGAAGCCCCATATTTAATTGAAAATAATACAGAGGCAACATATCAGATGTTAAAACTGGGAAATAATAATGATGTTTTGAAAATGATATCTGTTAGGTGTAGCGCGGTGGACCCAAACGCAGA
Source organism: Mola mola (assembly GCA_001698575.1). Classification (NCBI taxonomy): domain Eukaryota; kingdom Metazoa; phylum Chordata; class Actinopteri; order Tetraodontiformes; family Molidae; genus Mola; species Mola mola. The sequence goes on along the minus strand of KV751329.1, from coordinate 2,004,243 downwards.
TCAACGTGGTTTTTGGTGAAGCAGGTTTTATTGCTAGAAAAGTGCGAGGGCTGGCAGGAGGGAGCAGGCAGCAGTGGGTAGAGGGGCTGGCAAGCAGGCAGGCAGGCGGTAGTGTACCAGGAATACTGGCAAGAGAGAAAGAACAGTTAATACAGAACCAACTAGGAATAACCACAAGTGGCGGCCTGACCATACGCTACCACTTAAACGGATACAATGATCTGGCGAAGAGTGGGTGAAGAGCCGGGGTAGATATACTGCAGGCTGTTGAGTTGATGAGCCAGGTGAGCAGACTGGGACAGGTGAGCTGATTGCAGATAGGCGTGTAGAGTTGGGAGCCAGGAGAGCCACGGCCAGGCCAACCCACACACCATGACAGATATCCTTGTTTTGAATTGGATGCCATTAAAAAGCTGGGACACCGGCAACCAAAGACTGGAATAGTTGTGAAATGCTAAAAGAAAAACCCTTGATGCATTATCTCAATTGATTAATTAATATAGCTGACAGCAGGTGATTAATATGAGTGAGTATAAGAAGGGGATCCAGTTTGCCTGAGTGTTTCTGACATAAAGATGGGAAGGTGATGCAACTAAGCAGTAAACATCACTGTTCAGACTTTTGTGATGGTGGCAAAGTCCAAAAAGCCATATTAATTGATTAAAAATTGGCAGATCTTTAATGTAATCGTAATGTAATGTCATTTTTCAGCACTATCATTCTACCCTACCTTCTGATCACCGTGAAAGCCCAAGGATTACAGTCATTGTATCTAAATTCCACATTCCGTGTGTTTTCCAGGCTCCAGAGGTTCCTACAGCAGCCAGCACAGTCACCTGGGCTCTGAGCTCCGAGCTCTGCAATCTCCTGAACACCACATCGACCCCATCTATGAAGACAGAATCTACACCAAACCCAACCTTAGAGGACAAGGTGAGCTGAGATTGGGTTATGGGGGCAGAGTGCAATAAAGGCATGAGTTGAAGGCTTATTGATATAAGGTGTAAAGGAGAAGATAGTACAACTAATTGTGAATAAACAATTTGCCTCATAAATCAAATATAAAGAACTAATAAAATGGATCTCAGATGGTGAAAAACTTCATAACAGGTTAATAGCAGGGCAATCGTGAATAAAGTGGCACATGGAGTTTGATAGAAGAAGCCTAATGTAAAACCATTTGTATTCCTATTTGTAAGCAGAACGGGCAGGGCTGGACATTTGTGTTGCATTGCATTGAGTTTGATAAAGAGCAGAAGCTATTACTTATTTATTCAATAGCTGTTTATGGTTTAAGAACTGAGCTTCAGATCATCTATTGCGATCAGTGAGAACTATCTTCTGAACAAGTTTTTTATACATATATTTTAATGAAACTTCATTCAGCTACACAATGAGAATTTTTACTGAAGTGTGTTAGCTGTATCAGATTTCAAAGTTAGAACTAATTAATCAAGTATCAGTAAGCTGTTTACTAGTGAGTGATAGTGAAGAGGTAAAGGAGCAGGAAGTGAAGAAAAAAATCATAAAAACCTGCTGTAACACCCAGAGTAGATGAGAGACAGATTGTAAATGCAGAAATACTCTTTAAATAGTCAGGGATTATAAATAGCTTCAGTGTGCTGTAAATGACCCACTGAACGGTCTAAATTTAAAAATCAGTACTTTACATGATACGCGGAATAGACGCAAAGATTACACAAATACTGTGCACCACAGTGAGAGTTAGGACAGACAGAGAAGCAGCCGGGTCCAAGTTAAAACTTACATTTCTAATGTTGCTGTGTGTTATATTAAAGGCTGCTGTACATAAGAGATTTCCTCATCCCATCCTATCATGTAACACTATTTACCAGAGCAGGTAGGCAAATCCAATTGGGGTCTCAATGGCAATTTGTCTCTCAGTCACAGTCTGTTAACTAATTAGTTTCAAGGCTGAAAATTAATCTCAATTAATCCCATGGGCGTTAACTTGGGTGCTTTGGAATCGAAGCAAATCAACCGTGTCCTAAAATGTTGTCGTCGCTGTGCCGATACTTTGAACAATGCATGTTGCCCTGTACAGAAATACATAGAGAGATAGAGAGAGAAATACGTTTTCCACAAGAGATTAAGCGTAATAATTACGAGACTGGAGGTCATTTTTGCCTTGCTGGCTGTCCGTACACACTAATGAGTCGCTTTGATGGAAAACAATAACATCCACTCCATCTTAATGACTGTGACTGCAAGTTACGACAGAAGCACTTGGACTGTCAAAGCCTGTATTTAATCTTTTTTTTTTACATCAATATTGAGGCCTGACTTTCATTAATTTCATTTTCTGTGAGGCACAAAGTCACTGCTAAAGACTGACTACGTTTCAAGGTCAGGTCAAATAGCTTCAAGACAACAAACAGGGTTAGAAACAGGCAGAAGATTCTTCACACCCGACATCACATCACAGGTGAATTTCCTCAGGCCTTGTTAAGATCCCTACAGTGATGTAGTAACACACACACACACACACACACACACACACACACAGACCAAGCTCATTTCCATCAGAGTGAGCCAGGGTAACCATGTTGACTATCATGCGTGTGTGGTTTCTTAACTGCTGCCCAACATGAAGACAATTCCTGTCCCTGTTTGAGGCTGACTAAGGGGGGTGAACTGGACTGTAGTGAAGCGGTTATGGCGTCCTGATGTTTTTACAGCAATAATGGATTACCAAGTGGCCAGTTGCCCTGGGGACCAAAAACACTCACTGTGAGCTGAGAGATCAGTTAAAAGACTGAAACCACTGGCATGTCTTTGTGCCGAATGTTACCCTTGTGCCTCATGTTTTCTTTATATTATTGTGTCTTACCATTTCTTACGTTCCTGTGTTTATTTCTTTTTCACTCCTCCAAAAGCAGGCGCAAAACAAAAGGAAACCACACATTCCAAATGTCAAGGCATTCTCAATGATATGAATTAAGGTTCTGTTCCATTTGGGTTGAATACAGTCAATGTGCTGCTCTCATGTTTGTTGATTCATTGGATAGGCTCTGTCATGTTACATGGAACAGAGCTATAATATATTATATTTATTACAACTGTGTTTGCCTGTGAATTCATGTCAATATTGCTGCTGTATAAAGGCTAAATTATGGCAGAGCAGAAGAATAGCACCCTGGCTCAGCCTTGATTTGACCTGAATGGGACAGAACCTCAACTAGTATCACTGGAAACACTGGTATTTTTTTAAACTATTTCTTCCCAACATGGCTGCTGTGATAAAATCCTATAGTCATCAAGTTAGTTCAAAGTAAGGGCTTTTCCAGCTCATTTAGTGGACAGCTAATTATACCACTGCAATTTAAGACCACCAATTCAGCTCACCATTTAACATGTCATCTGTATTAAAATTGGGTTAAATAAATAAGTTGATATGTTGTTGTTTTTACATGGTGCCAGGCTTTATTTAATGTTATTAAGAGGATGTGAGTGACTGTCATGTTTGAGCCAGGCAGGTGTATAGGCAGGAACTCAACACTGCGGCTTCACCACCCGGTCAGCACCCCTGAAGCCAGCTCCTGATGACTTCACCAGTCCAAGATGGCAAACAAACAAAGAAAATGATAGCTTGTCTTAACCCAGTCATTCTAGCTTTTATTTTGACTGGAAGTGAGATGTCCATGTTGATGCTAACAAAGCACACAAGCACATGCAAAATGTCAGATAGGTCGCACTACCGTGTTTAATAATCTTTGAATGTTACAAATGGCCATACCAAAAATACCATATATAAGGAAATGATCTGAGTTCACACATCTCATTACAAATGCACCAGCTGTTGTTGATAATGAAGTGAAGATGTTGCTAGCAGGATGTCACAGTGTTTTTAGGACTCATTTAATTAGGTGCATGTGATAAAACTGCAGTGTTGATGCCTACATATCTGTTAACTTGGGTAGTCAATCTTTGCCTATCAGCTTTTAAAAGATCAGCAAATCTGGTGTCTGAAAGTTTTATGTTTGATACAGTATGTTTTCTTAATATGACTGCTCTCACTTGTTTTCATGATTTTTTTTTCAAAAAAACAAATCATTTGGTGAGTTCACCTTTTCATCCCCTGTTTGCCATTTTAGTTTTTGTATGTTTTGTTGCATAACTATTTTTTTGCTTCTTCCCTTTCTGTTTTTATTCTTCTGTGCCATACTTGTTCCATTGGTGCTCGTGTTGTTCTATACTTCTCGATGTGTGCATGTGGATGTAAATCCGTCTGTTGGCACTCATGTTTGGTTGCGATTTCGTCTTTGCCCGCTCCCTGCCTCTCCTTGGCTACATCAAACCCAGTGGTGAACCAGTTGTACCAAGAAGTCCTCAACTATCTGCTCTGTCCCTACACTCCCCTTCCTGCTTTAGCCCCGCCTTCCCCCGGTGTCGATCCAATCCCCTTGCAGCGAACGGGAAGCCAGAGTGCTACGGCCACTTTCCAAAGAGGCAGTTTCACCACAGGAGGCGGGGCGGCCGACTACGCCAATCCGTACCGCACTCTGCAGTTTTGCCCGTCTACCGAGTCGGCTTACAGCAAATCGGGCCCCACCCTGCCCCCCGAGGCTGCCCTGGGCCGCTCTCCATCAGTGGACAGTATCCAGAAAGACCCAAGGTGAGGAAAACAAGACATTTTTATTTAAGAATCAGCTCAGGCTGTTTGATGAATCCCTTTATTCTGCTCCCTTCTCCACTTTCACTGAACTTACTGAGGGCCAGATTCACCAAAACAACCATGATTATGCAAAAGTCTGAATCATATCTGTAAGTACAGGAGATTAAATTAATTGAAGAAAAAATGCAATCCAAAAGGGTGTCACAGCTGGAAGAGTAACACATCGACACCAAATTTTCGTAGCTCCTCAACAGATCATTTACTGTCAGGATTTAACAGTCTGGCGCAGTAAAAAGGTGGGTGAATCTGGGTGTCAGTATGAGGTACACGTCATGCCACATCTTTCACTCTCCTCTCTAGTATGCCCAGTGTTGGGGCTCCTTCACAGGGTGCAATTATGCCTGCACACCTCTTAGTCCAATTGAAAGGTTTGTGTTTCAATGGTAGTCACATGGCAGTCACATGCTCTGCAGTAGGTAGTTTCCAAGTGCATGACGTCGCCTTTTAGACTAACTGTGAGCGTGTGAAAATGACAGAGTGAGAGATGCGAAAAGACAAAAAAAGAGATGCAGAGACACTCTTATAGCCGTTTAATATAAAATCCATATATAACATTTTGTCCCGGTTACAATCGGGGTTAAAACACTATTCCAATCATGTCTGGGGTTTTGTCTTTGCCTCTGCTTTTGACTGACAGGGAGGCATACTGTCACATCTAGAAGGCTGGAGTGTTTCTCTTTATAACATTTCAGCTCAGGTGTGAGGGGAGATACATGTTTTGCTCAAATTTAATATTTTTAATGAGGCAGTCACTATGTCCTGAACTGCCTGTTGTATGGTAGCATTTGGAAACACAAGGGCATCTTTGTGCGTCATTAAGTGACTCCTGTTGTTGTTGCCATTGCTCTTTCTTCCAGCCATTGTCAAAGTGTTGTCTTTGTGTTATTGTCTTTACATATATAAATCGCATTGTCTATTTTTTCAGTCTTTCGCTCTGGCTTCATTGTGGTGTCGCTTTCAGCATCCACACATCCACCTCACGGTTACATGTAAAGGACTGACTTGTGATGCATGGCATTTTGCTTTGCTTCCACGATGTGCACAGTGAACAGCAGGACAAGTGCTGTCAGGAGCTTCTTATCCAATTCATGTTAAAGGGAGGGTCTCCCAAGTTTAGACCTGTATAGGGAAGCCGTTACAGTTCAACAAGGAATTGTTTAAAAAAGCTTGTTACTATATAATTATCTCATATTTTATGTCCACAAATCCCATAAGGAGACCAAAACTCCCTATGTGTTACTGTAGATCATCTCTCAACACTTCCCAGCATGTCTGTGGCACAAGACTGTTTAATCCTGCTGGAGACATGAAAAATTTACTCTGGATATATAAAAAGAAAAGGCTCAGTCTTTTTTTAGACTAATTTTACTCAAACAGGAGGAAATAGTTCATTTGTTGGGGGCTACGTTTGGCTGCGGATGAATCTAGATTAAGTTTTCTGATGAGTCGTTACTAAATCTAGACAGTCACGCAGTGTAACTGTTTATTTTTCTTTTTTTATTTGGAGAAAAGAGAGAAGTAGACAGGAAACCCTTGTTAATGGGATCAGCTCATTCCTGGTTTTGGTATTTTCATGGGATTTGGTGACAACTTAAAGCCATGGTTTACACACCCACTTTTTCAGATATCAGGCAGTGGCCAACATAACACCACAAGTGTTGACATAAGATTATTCCGACCTACCTCACACATTATCGATGCATAAATATGAAAGTATGAGATATGGGAAAGAAGCATCACAGCCCATTAAGAAAACTGAAATTACTGACAAGGAAATCTCCAGGTTTCCTAATGACCTATGGGTGTATGAGATGAACTTTCGCTTCAGTTTTATTGTATTATTGCATTATTGCATTCAACAATTACAGGTGAGCTTCCATTTATTGAAATGTCAAACACTGAGTCACGCAATCAAACCTAGTTGGTAAAAGTATAAACACACACACACACGCACGCACACACTCACATTTCTATTATTAATGTAACCTGTTTAAAATTAACCAACACATGACAGGCTTAACAGCTCAGCCTGACATTGACTCACCATTTAGTTTCTACAGAACATGTCCTGCTTTTCTGAGATAAATTTCACACACACACACACACACACTAAAAACAATTTAAATAAATTACACATGAAGGACTTTCTCATCTGTGTTGTCGTTCAGTAGCTGGGTTGACTAAGAGGCCAACAATAAACGTCCAACTGAATGACACTGATGAGAGAATAGCATTGTTCTTGTATCCAGTAACTGGAAAAATATAAACGTTTAAGACATTTTAGGACAGATTTTAACGCATGACCTTGTAAGTAGATAAACCCTCATACAGTAAATATTTGCTGATTTTACCAGCCACAACATAAATATCCAGTTTGTTACTTGTTTGTAGTAGTAAGACCCTCTCTTTACACGACACATCCACCATCCCCCACCACTCGCTCTAACTAAATGCCCTTCACCCTGCCCACCTTCTCAGCCATTGCCTGATAACCAAATGTTGAGAGAAAAAGACGAGTCTAGTGGCTACGTATTGATTTTTTATTTCCTAATCGTCACTATTATGACTTTTATTGAAGAATTTGTTGCCAAACAGCCAACAAAAAACCTCTCTCTTGTTTCTCTCTTCCTGTCCCCCTTCGATAGGTACGACCCTGAATTCCTTGTGTGGAATCAAAATCAAGCCGAGCAAAGAATGACAAAGTAATCCAATTATTTATTTATACTCACTCTGTCTATCTATCTTACCTTTGTCTCATTCACTGAATCTCTTCATCTTCTCTATATGACCCAATATCAGACACAGGTGTTAATGTTAGTGGCAGGATGACATTTCACATGTGTACTGTCAGCCATTTAGTGCTTTACGAAACAGGGATAACGTTGATTTTAGTTTAATATATTCTAATTGGGAGACAAGATGAGGAAGAAATTTGGACAATTTGGATTTAATGAAGATTGGGATTTAATTGTCATGGCATTAATTCAGAATGGCAATCTCTGTGAGACCTCTTGAGAAAACCAAAACAATTAAAGATCAAATACATTTTGACATAGATAACAAGTTTAGGTAACTAATTACAAATTGTCGATTGCTTATTTTCCATTTTCCAGTATGGCTTTCCGAAGCCTGCGTTGAACTAATTTTAATATTGATCATTCTCTCCTTTGGCTTTCCATCCCTCCACCCATGCTCAAGCCATTTACCTGTCTGTCGATTTATTTGGTCATTCATTGATATCCATTTGTCTTTCTGTCCTGGGGGTTTCTGAACATGCTTTGTGGCAGTCCAGTCCAGGGCTTGCCCAGTTTTCATTTGGCATCTGATTTAGATTTTTGATCTAGTGGTATTGATTGGCTCATTTTTGCCTCAAAGCAAATGATATTTATACTGTAAATTTATATTTGTGAAATTATTAACCGGTTGCTTTAAGTATATGAAAACTATCAACTTAAAACAATTTAAACATGCTACCCACAGTATTGGCCTTGCTGATGCTATTTTTGTGTTAGTGTGCCCTTTTGTCATTGTGAATGTGTTGGTTTGTTTTTTTGTACTTTGTCCCTGTTTTCTGTTATGTTTTCTGTCTGAGCATGAATGAAAAATCCATTAAGTGCTTTTTACATTTGCTAATGAGATCTGCAGAACACGCAGACCTAGGCCTACCCTAACTAACAGTAGCATACTAACTAATAAAACTAACTAATCTGGGACCGTTTGGAGACAGTGCAAAACACACTATTTCGTCAGTGGATGTTGTGCTAATCATTTCAGTGTATTAAGACATAAAACATTATTATAGTACATGTTATGGGAAGTGCACGAAGCTCATACCAGTAGGAAAGCTGCAGCACATCAACTCATACAAATATGGATCATTATTTGTAATTTTTATTTTAAATGTTTCAAATAAAGGCCTGGACTTTTATTTGAAAGCTTTTATAGTTGTCTAACACTTAGCAGTGGCAGATGTAACCAGTATTTCAGAAATACACCACTCATTCAGTGACTTCAAGTAAAACTTGTGTAGCTCTGAGGAGTGGATTTTGACTTAAAGTGGAGATAAAAGGTATAATAATTAATTAAATCATTTAAACAGAATTATTTATTGTGGATAAAGTGTCAAGTCATTTTCACCATTTGCTAATGATTCGTTTAAAAGCATCAAACAAAAACCCATTCAGCTGATTTCACACATATTAGTGGGGAGACAACCTTTTCTGTACTGCAATGCATCACGCATCGGGGGCCCGGTAATGTGTGGAAATGTTTCTGCTTACACAAGGAAAGATTTCTGCTAAACAGGATCTGACCTGACCATAACAGCGTCTAATTTTATTTCATGCTTTTGAGAACCATGAAACTCTCTGATCCATATTGAGTCGCAGGCCTGACATGGAATCTGTGTGTGTGTGTGTGTTTCTCAGCTCTGCCTGACATCTCCTGACCTTTCACTCATCTCTTCTAGCCCCAGTTGGCCAGTCAGTCAGCCGTGCCATCACACCGTCAAACACACACACACACATACACATACATACACATATTGTCTGGCTAGCCCAAACATCTATGCACACACATTTCATTTCTTTGTAATTATCTCTCTTCTCAATTTTCTTCCTTGATTTCTTGTCTAACAGTTTTCTAAGCTTTTTTAGCCATTGACGAAAAAACACATTGTTTATCAGTGCCTCCAGGATTTCACCTTTTTTGGGATTGCAGCCAAAAATGCCTGATTTCGCAGCATTTTTTCTATAAAATTGAGATGCTTGTTGAAATGTTTGTATGCAGTTTTATAATTATAGAAACAAATTTCAACTTAGTAAAACTATTACATTTGATGAGGAGAATTTTCGCTCAGAGTTTAGGATGTGAGACTTGTCTTAAGACAAGAACAGTTTTGACTCGGGACTCGAGAGTCAACTGTTCCTGACTTTTTTCAGACGTTTATCATTTTTGCATGCATTTGAGGCTCCTTCAGCAACTTTTAACAATATTAGCAATGACATGATGGGATGTTTACAGATAGAAAGATTTCAAAAATGAAATTTTGTAAAATAAATTAAGTTTTTAT
>KV751329.1:1957128-1982948 GCA_001698575.1 Mola mola | reverse complement strand
GAGATTGTCACCATTGATTGAAGCAGAGTGCAAAGTTTTGGAAACTTGGGAGTTTAGAAAGATTTTAGAATAGAGTCTGAAGAAAGTCTGAGTCGGAGAAATCAGTATTTTTAGAATCTATTTTAGTATCTATTTTAGATTTTACTTTTAGTTTTCCCCTCTAGAATTCTAATTCCTTTCCAACCCCAGAATTCCACCAGACATTGATCCTGGCCATTTTAGTCGGTACTCCCACTTCCACAGGGCAGTCAGTTTCTGCATCTCAGAAGCGGTTCTTTGTTTTGCAATGCAGAGAATATGTGTCTACCATATTTTTGATTGATAATGCATCAAGCTGCACAGATCAGATCCAGAAAGTTTGGAAGTCACATACAGGAATGTTATAAAGAAACCGATCAAATTTCAAAATAAAACAACCAACGCAAACTTGAGATTGTGCTTTACTCGAAAAAGACAAAAAAGACACAATTTACCCGTGTTAGAAGCACAAATATCAAAGAAAAATAACAAAATAAACACCATGTGAACAAATCAATTAAATATGAAACACTCATGATGTGCTATGAAGCCATGCAAAGGAAAAAAAAAACAGGATCTATTCTGTATATACATGTGGAGAAAATAGAGAAAACATTATTAAGACAATTATTTGGTGACAGTTTACCTTGTTGTGTTGAAAAATAGAATTTAACAACAAATAAAATGAGTAAAATGTGAAAAAAGAGAATTTAAGAAGTGCTTATTATTAAGATAGGAGTAGATTTTGAAAACAGTGTTTGAAAAACAGTTTAGATTAAATTAAACAGTTTGGACAACACAATATTCCAATATTACAACAGAGTAATGGTTCATAATGGTATAATAAAAAGTAGAATAAAGATTATGTTATGAATAGTTGTTTAGGGGCCAAATTAAATCTAATCCAGTTAATTAAACTGTAATGTGCACACTCTTCACGGTGCTATAGACACATACTGTAGATATACTCTAGTTACAGCACATACATTGACAAAGACAAACATATGTTACACACAGTTTATAGACATACAAGTTCCAATTATTCCATTCTGAATACACATACTCAGAGATAAACATGCACACAAACAAAGGACAGAAGTGTTTACCACCTGCATGTGCCTCAGGACTCAGGTGACAACTGTGTCAGGTGACTTTTAAAACTGAGGATATCTGCAGAGGGCTGCACATTTGTATCCACAGCATATTTGTGTTCTCTGTCAATAATCACAAATATCATCCACGTTGTGGGGGGTGACGACAGAGCCAAAAAGGGGAATACCACTCCATTTCAAACTGATCTACTTCCAGAGGCCTCTTGGGGTGTCTTCCAATCTTGGAGACAAATGAGAAAAATGGATTCCAGCACCAACGCTAATGAAAACATCTCTGCTGCAGAGGAGCATGATATTAAGAGACGTCGAGATGTCGAGATCGAATTCCTGCCTTCTAGAACAGCTAAATCAATGTAATAAAAACCCCTTACAGTGATCTGTAGATATCTGTAAATATCTGTAAATACGAATATAAGGACAGCTTGCCCCACTCTGGGCCAGTTGGCATCAGAGGTATATGGTGTGTCATCATTTAAAATATTCAAGCATGACCACGTTGGTTTCGAGCATGCAAACAGGAACAAGTTCTACATCAGCAGTCGGAATCTGTTGAGATGGATCTGTTGAGAGCAGCTGAGCCTCATTGATGGACAGGAAGTCCCAAAAGTCATTAAAATGGGATGGACATGGAATGCATTGTAACTATTCATTCCCATGATAACGGAACAATTGGTCTGATGAAATGAGCCATAATGTTTAAAATGTTTTGTCAGTCTCTTTTAAACCTTCTGCATCAGGAATTGGGGTCAAATTCATCAGACCCATAAGGAAAGGGTAAATTTGTGTGGAGTAGTGAGGGCGAGTTATTTTCAATTCATTGGGTTTTAGTGCAGAGCCACGGAGCACCTTAAAATAATCCTGCTCTTATGAAGTTCACCATCTTCCATGCCTCCCTACAGCCCTTGATCCCCTTTTTGATTCCCTGTTTTTCCATCCAATATCTCAGAAAAATCAAGCTTGTTTCCCCCATTTCTTAACCCTTGTAGTGCAAACTGGAGCATGAACAGTCAAGGCACACGGATCAATCAGATGTCTCCTTCTGTATTGGCAAAAGAATACAAAATGGGACTTCAGACTTTACCAGACGTGACTCCAATCCTAACATCATCTGTGGTTCAGCGTGCTGTTCCCACTCTCTGACTGTGTGTGTGGGGTGTTTTTGTCGGTTTAAAGAACTGTATCATGATTATTATGATTATTTCTCCAGGCTAGTTAAAAACACACTCCAACCCTAACTATATATACATTTGAAAACCAAAAGTTTATGTGCCTCAACCAGTCTTTCCTTAATGGTAAGCATAAGGCTGCATTTTTAACACAACTATAGTACTGTCACACCCCAATCATCATGGAACCTGTCATTATCTTCCATCCAATATCAGTGAACTCTTCAGGCTCCTCTGTTATTAGCAGAACTATTTCCCGTCCTTTCCCCACTCTCCTCAGCCAAACTGTCTCTGTCTCCAACAAAGGCTGTCCTTGAGCTTTTATTCCATCTCCCAATTACTTGTATTTACAGCAGTGCTTCACATTAGGGCAGCAGGAGATTCTGGTGACGGACAAATATTTTAAGTGTTATTTATTGGTAATGAAGGGCAGTTATGAATACTGACTCAAGCCAAATGGTCTCCCAGCGCAGGACAACCTTAATGGGAAATTGAGAGATGTCCTCACGTATGCCTCACTCAGTCACATTTGGTTGAAAGTTTGACTTACGTGTGCGCTGCGCATTTATGTGTATGCATTTTGCAAGTACAGAAATGGTTTAGGCTAAGCGGAGATAGAAATAAAAGATTTTTTGTATGCTGTGAGAGTCTTAAAGTAGATTACCATATAAATTAGAGCAGCAATTCAAAGCACGGAGCACAGAAATCCCTCCTGTCACAAATTAATCAGCTGAACGACCGACCGGACGCAGACAGACCTTTCCCTCCTCTCTCTCTCCCAAAGACCCAGAGGAAATAACTCTCTCAGCTTCCCTCTCGCTGTCTCCCCCTTCTCTTCTCTCTCTCCTTCTCTTTCTCCATTTTCCCACTCTTCCTCTGCATCGTGTACCCTATCAGCCTCCCTCTATCTTTGGTGAGCAATGTGAATCAGGATCATAGTGGGAAGTCAAGCTGCTTGCTTTGCTATCCAAAGAATCAGCACACACAAAGGCTTGTTCTCTCACTCTCTCTGTCCTTCTCTGCTTGCTTGATGGGAGAAAGTCACAAACAAGACCATTTCCCTCAGCCTCTCTGTCTCTCCTCCTCTTTCCGGTCTCATACTCGCTCACTTTTTCTTGTTCTGAGCTAAACACGATTACTTGTAGAAAATAAAGCTGGTTTAAAGGAGCGGATATTAAGTGTAACTCTGCAGATTAGATGCAGCATACAACAAAGCAATGAATGCGTGTTCATATTTATGCACATTAGTAAAAGTGCAAGAATACAAATAAGTTGTAAAAGTCCAATTTTATACAGATGATTATGCAAAATATGGATGAAGGATTTTTATTTTGAGGGTAAATCGATCTGTCCTCCACTGACTCAAACGACAGAGTAGCAGTAAACTTAGAAATGTTGCTTCACTAGCTTCCAATTTTCTCTTCTTTAAATTGTAATTGTATAAATTAGAGCTATTTTACTAATCCACGTATGGAAAGGAATCTTCTGCATTTTAACTCATCCAAACATCACAATGCCATCACCTGGAGAGCTCTGAGGGTACAATGGCAGGAGTTTATATCTGATCTTGACTCTGACAGTTGTTTGGTAAACAGCTGCCAATTTGCCAGATTTGTGCCATGTGGCCAGGGATTCAAACTGGCAACCTTTGAGATACTAGTTCACCTATTATCTCCAGTGCCCCATCCTAATATAGCAGGCTGTGGTGAAGATAATGGTGAAGAATGCGTCCGTAGACCAGGCCGGCACATCAGGGAGCTTTGGTTCAAACACATCGTCACCCTGTTCTGGAGGCAAACAAAGGCACCTCTCCACCAACTTTATTGTAAAATAGACGCATAGAACAAGACAAATATATACTTACCTGATTTCAATTAAGGTAAATGACTCAGAGGCACTTTGTGAAGAAAATGTATGCCCATTCTGCCTACCATAAAATGCTCCAGAAACACAGAAAACATCCATTTGACTCATCTTCAGTGGCTAGTAGTTCACAGTTTAGTTGCCCATGTAAGTGACTGACAGACCTCAGAACATTAAGAAATACCTGCAAGAACTTCTTTAAACTTTATGATGCAGATGGTTAGCTGTTTTGCTGCAAATAAATACTGATGGATGACAAGTGAAAAGATAAAAACAAGTGATGATTTATGATGCATTTCTTTCCGTGTCTCAACATTATTTGAATTAATGAACCTTGATCCAGTTATTGGAGCCAAGCATCAAAATACTGAAAGTGTGTTATTTTTAAACAAAAAAAAAAAAAAATAAGAAGTATGACATTACAAATAGAAACCAATTTTATCTTATATTCTTTTCAGTATGTGCAGTCACATTGATTCCATGTTCCTGTGTGTTTGTGAGGTAGGAAGGTTATGTGAGCTACAGAGAAAACACCATGACTGCCCTACATTTTCTTTGACTTCTTAATTCCCCTTTTAAATCAGCGTGCCATCAGAAGTCACGGTTCAACTTGTCATTACCACGCAACTTTTTTCATCCAGTTGCAGCAGTGCACGTCATCGTAGGCGACACTCTGGATTGCTTACACTGGTGGAGTTGAAGTTGTCAAGCTCAAACTGTGAAGGGTACTCTCTCCCATTTGAAAGCCAGTCACGATGCTCCTTCAGTTTAGGCAAGGCAAAATAAATTATAAATTAAAAAATAATAATAACAAAGAGATCACATTAAAATGCATAACATCAGTAGCCATTTACATTTGAAGATCATCAGACAAACGCGTATTAGGGTTCTGTTCTATTTAAAATGGCAGAGCCTAGTCAGTGAACCAACATTTAAAAGAGTAGCACTCTGACTCTGTTTGACTCCAGTGGAACAATGCAAACTTAATTAGTATCATCGGGAACTGCCATGTTTACACAAACTGGCTGCTGTGAAAAATGGTCTATATAGACGATGAGATGTCTTGAGATGACATCTGAGTTGAAGTAGCTTAAATTTGTATTCAAGTAAGCTACACTGCTTAAAACACTTTATGTCCCTTAAGCTGATTTTCCATCTCTTGGTTTTTTTGAACAATAACATTCAGCATACATGTCAACATACAAATCCCTAAAAAAAAAACTTTAGCGTATAAAGGGCTATGACACTAAATAGCTCAAATAATTTTAGATACACACAGCACCTGTGTTACCTGAAGAAAATGAATAGCTACTGAA
Organism: Mola mola; assembly: GCA_001698575.1. NCBI lineage: Eukaryota > Metazoa > Chordata > Actinopteri > Tetraodontiformes > Molidae > Mola > Mola mola. The sequence goes on along the minus strand of KV751329.1, from coordinate 1,977,473 downwards.
TAATGTGTCTATCTGTCTGCCATTGGATCTAACTGCACATTAATAAAATATAAAGGATTTAACATAATTTTGTGATGTGCAGTAACAGCAAAGTATGTGAAGTCAGAAGATACAAATCCTCCACAGAGTGACATTAAAAACATCATGACTGACTCCTATAGATTGTAATGATGACTGAAAATGCTTGGTTGATAAAGATCAGATTTCATATACAGTATTTTCTCCAGCATACTACTCAATTTTCATAAATAAAACAGTTTGTAATTATAAAAACGGGGGGAAATGTAGCTTTGTGTGATCATTCACTGTTCACATTCATTACAAAACTGTCATATAACGGTGAAAGGATAAAGAATAAAAAAAATGAAGCAGCCAGGGAAACTTTGAGCTTGCACAGTGTGACACCACTGGTGTCCATCCGCCATATTGTTACAAGGAATCATCAGCCATTGCAGCAGCCCTTCAAATGCTGCGTGGCGGGCACAGTGTAATCAGACGTTGCTGTTTCTTGTGACAAAGGCGCCCCGCTGTCTTCAAGGTCCTACTGTCATTGTGTGGTCTTTAGAGATGCAATATATGCGTTTCTTGAACACTTAAGAATATCCCTTCTAAAACAAAAAAATAAAATCTAAAAGTGAGGGTGACACAATGAGAGGAGGCCAGAAAAAAAAGATATAAGAATTTATCAGTCGAAAGGGGAGATAAAGGGGAAGGGGGCAGTGAGGCGAACAAAGAGATGTGCCACAATGTTGCGGAAGAAGGAGGTATGACAGGGGAATCTAAATACAAATGAACAATGGGACACAAAGAGAGATAGGCAACATACTTATTTCCCCTCCTTCCTTATAACAGTGCATTCATAACCTCCCGCTGCCACTCATGATGTAAGGCCGAGGCAATTAACGCCCCTTCATCTGTCATACACTTGTGGCTTAGAGTGGGCATGTGTGCGTGTGTTTCTTTGTCACATACAGGCATACATAGTTTGTGCATGCCTGTATGTGTGTGGGTACATTTATTTAGTGTGCATGAGACTGTAAGCGTGTGTTTCAGATCAAAGATAAAATCCCTTTCAGCCCGGGGAGATGATCACAAAAATGGAGGCAGGCTAACAGCTGACTTTACTCGCGATAATGAAAAAAATCCTTTTCCTTGCAGCTGCAGCATGGCACCAGCTGTCATGCATCACATTTCACAATATACAATGTTATAATATTATTACGTGCCAATTATTATATGGAAATTCCCTGTCCTTTCACTTCCAAAACATTATTCAGATTTCATTATTTAAATGAAATTTGTGAAAAAAAATAAAATTACAACTTGTGATAGGCAATAAAAAATAGATTCTTACTATTACTATTACTATTATTCCCTATGCTTTTTTTGTTTTTGCAAATGCCCTTTTTTTCATATCATTATAAATATAAATAAATAAATAAATAAACTGCATGCTCCAATAGCTCCAGGACACCGACATCTTTACTCACAGTGAATGTGACTTGTACACAGACATGGCGAGATTCAGCACAAAATTCTTTAAGAATCATTCAGCATGTATGTGATGTAATCAGTACCTAATCATTACCCCAAAATTAAAACACCTACATGTCCTTTACAATATGCACAACATATAGTGCCTGTGCTGGCACATTTGATCAGAACAGGGGTGCAAGATATGCTGAAGAGATATATATGTCAAGCAGTCGTGTTCTGCAACAGATATTTTATCTGTTCAGTAAGTGTTTTTTCAGCTCCCTGTCTTGTAGATATTTCATGAAACAGGAAGTTAGTGAGCTGCGATTTGGATTTGTTGTTGTGGGATTTAGTTAAACGCTTTTGGTCTGTTCTGGCCTCTTTCATTTTGTTACAGATTTGTTTGATTAAATTGTTTCTTACTTTCCAACCATCAACAATGCCAAGCCATTGTTGTGGAGTGCATGCGTGTGTCTGTGAAATCCAAGTGTTGGACAGTCAATTCTGATGATTTGCTTCTCACACTCTGTCCTTTTCTTTAAAGGCTCAAATGATGTTTGTGTGTGTGTGTGTGTGTTGAGTTTGTGTGTGTGTGTGATTGAGAGTGAGAGTGATTCTCTAGAGAGTGAGCACTTTTTTTCTATTCTAATGCTAGTATGTGTGTGCTTGAGTGTGTGGACTGAACAGTAATTGTCAGACAGGAGAAAACTCAGTGCATTTTCTCGGTTGGCTGGTCACTGAATTTTGATTTCAGGTGAGGACTGAAAACAGAAGAGTTGCAGTGGATTTTTTTTTTTTTTTTTTTGCTAAGACATGAACTGCCTTCAACATGTCAACAAGTTGTTTTTCATTAATTAACAGCAGCACAGTGGGTACCTGGAACTATAAATTAAAGGTTACATTTTGAAATATTACCACAACATTTGAAACACATTACTCATGTAAAATTAATGATCCACGATGCTAATGGAGGGTTTTGTATGTGTCTGTTTTATAGTTTATCATCATGGCATTGCCGAATCTGTACACTTTACTTATTCAGTCAAATTCACAAAACAATTTACATGATCAGTACTTAGTTTTGAAAATTTGTACTGTAAAACAAGTGGTAAATTCAGGGACAGCTGTTAAAATCATGAAACATCAGCAGACAAAAAAGTATAACTCGCTTAGTAGAGCGCATAACTTAGCCAACATGCTCCCTTAAAATCAAACCCCATCCGTCCCTTTATCTAGAGCTGCACCAAAAATAGTGGGTTCTTTCATATCCCGATCCCAGTTCAACTCCTATCAAGTTTCATTGAACCCTTTCCATTTTTTTTCTTTAATCCCACGGGAAAAAAAAACACCCAAACAACAAACAGGGGTAGAGACAGGCTGATCCGTAAAGCCTAATCAAATTCCAGGTGAAAGTCCAAACAAAAAGAAGCCGTGAGATGAGTGATTAATTAAAAAATAAAACACACATCAAAATGGTACTGTTCACCTGTTTACTCCATTTAATTGCCTTTGCATATCTGGAAACAGGTGCAGGTACCAGATTAGCTCAGCTGCCAGATCAGCTCAGGTACCTGCGCTCATTGATGATGTCATTCATGTCATAGATTGGCTTCACGTGGGAGAATGTATGGGTGTCGTAGTGTGTTCACTTAGTGGACTATTAAATTGCATTGGTGCAAAGATATTGTCTCAAACATACATTTAACGGTTACTTGCGTTTTTTGTTCACATTATATATGTGTCTAAAATGTATCTTTACATTCTTTTATATTGCTTTATATTGTACGAAACATACTGATGAAAGAAGAAGAAAGAAGAAAAAAAAAAAATCTATCTATGAATTTGAGTTTTTTTTGTTTACAGACTTTGAGAAGTTCAGATTTTTCTATACTACATTTGTAATTCATATTGCCAATTTTTGTTATGTTAGCATAGGAACACTGACTTAGGAACTGTTCATCTCTATGTTTTTATTTGTATTTTGTTTTTAATAAGGTCTAAACACAAAGTTCTAGTAAACCAAACAGCACTGAAAAAAATCTGTAATTTAGAAAATTACTTTAACACAGCCTTATTTTGGATCTACTCTGTTTAATCAAGTCATCAGCTTCATCAACTGTGATATTGTTTTTATTTGTTAGCTGACACCAAGTGCTGACTCAAGATTATAGAAATCTCTCAAACAAATATTACTTTGATGAAACCTGAAAAAAGTGAGGCTTTAACATTCATCTAGGTAGTGGCACAAGAAACTGTGTGATGTCATGCGTGAGTGTATCGTTGAATAATTTCATTGTTTACACGTCTGTGTTAAGGAACTAATTCATGTCATCAGCTTCTGGACATAATACTTTTGTCGCTTTTATTGAGAAGATGTTAATTAAAAGGTCTCTTTTGATTCTTTACTTATTTCCTGTACTTATATTTGATTGAATAATTGATGGAAAATCTTAAGGAATATTGTAAATCCTTATCAAAATATGTTTAAAAATACTTTCTTGTCATTGACAAAGCTGCCTCGTCTAAATTTGTTTTGCCACAGAGGTGGCAGCTGTTAACACATCAGTGACGCATCATGACCTTATAATGTTAATATGGTAACATGCTTGGCTGCATGTATTCAGAAGCAGGGATAAGTGCTGATGTTACACAAAGAGTAAGAGTAAGGAGACTACATCCACTACATCTGTTCGTGCTGCATTTTGTACACCAGCAGGTGAGGAAGATGACTTTTTCATCTTTTTGATCTTGTTCAGATGGCATAGAGTAGGTTTATCTGAATGTCAATTACTGTGCCTAAATGGAAATCAGGATATTTTTATACATCTCTGTGACTGTGTAAACCTGAAACACTCTTTTTCACCTGTATATCGCCATCTATCGTATTTCGATATACAGGTTATATACAGGTATGTATATCGTATATCGCAGAAAAAACGTTTTGTCTACACTCTTGGCGGCCCAGCGATTCTGGAGAGATTGATTCTTATTAATAATTATTCATAGCAGTTCTTTCCTTACTATGACAGGTCAATATTTCTCCCGTTAAAGAATAGCAATTGTTTTAGTTTAGAGAACTATAGAGGCTTTCCAGACTGCTGTAAATAAGTCAAGACTGCAATGTGTGCTACTTTGTGTGTTTGATCATGCTGCTCACTAAATCCTGCTAAATATTTCAGTGGTTTTTGCCCTGGAGTTGTCTTTATATATATCTCTCCTCCTGTTTGCCTCCTCTCTCTTCGCCTGTATTGTCTGCTCCGATTTAACCTCCTCTCTCCCTGTCCCCTTTCGCAGGCGTTTTGTGGAACCTGTCGTCGTGTGACGCCCTGAAGATGCCCATCATCCAAGATGCTCTGGCCGTGCTGACCAACGCCGTGATCATCCCCCACTCGGGATGGGATACATCCCCACATACACAGGAGGACCGCAAGCTGCACCTACACTCTTCCCAGGTCCTCCGCAATGCCACCGGCTGCCTTCGGTCAGTGTTAACTGTCTTTTTAGTTCTGACCTGAGTTTTTTTGTTGTAGCCTGCTCTAAAGTATTCTTACTTTAAGCTTAATATTCAGTTTACATTAAGGGACTAAATAATTTATTGTCACAACTATTCTAGCGAGGAAATTACATATTCTCTCACTTTGCAGAGATGTTTTGCTCTTCACAGCCTGCTATTAGCAACGACATTCAAACAGAGAATAAAGCGCCTCTTAGTTCAAAAGTGTTATTTTGGGAAAGTATTTTGTGTTATTTTTATCACTGTACACACAGAGAGCTGACAGACTAGGCTGCGTTTAATATGACTCACCAATTGGCTTCAGAGCTGCTTTGACTTTCTGTTTTCTCACTTGAGATATGATGCTAGTCAGGCAGTACAGTGAGGAAGTGGTAGGCCCCTGACACATTTTTTTGTTGTTTTGGATTTGTATTCCAGCACATTAAGAAAACAAACTGTGACTATAAAATAAAAAATGACTAATGTGTTAAATGCATGTGTATATCAATGAAATAAATACCATAACCTCCTTTTTTCTTACTCTAATCCCATATTCTTGGTAAAACTTTGCTACTTTTACCATATAATCCTTTGAGTACCACACAATTTTTTATTGAAGTTTGTGGTATGGTGGTGGGAGGATGTTTGCAGGGCAGGAAAAGTCTCTGGAAGCAGGTCCAATTATGTCTGTGGGGTTATCCAAAGGAAGGAATGTCCAAAGTGGCAGGGACAGATGAATACAGGTACCTTGATGAGGTGTGATGGTGGAGACAGGGACCGGAGTCAGGACTGGCAGGAGTAGGAGAACAAAAATAGAGAAATGAGTAAGAAGAGGCATAGACAAAGTCTCAGAGAGAGTTAAAGACTAGAGCGGGGCCATTACTGAAAAAAGCAGAGACGATGATCTCGCAGCGTGGAGGCAGCAGAGTTGAGTATTTGAAGGGATCTATAAAAGCAGAGATGAGATGCAGCTGGTGGCTCGGCTGAATTTGACACACCAGCAGACAATTGCACACTGTTACTCTTGTTTTACTTCGTCCTGTATGTCATTATGAATGAACTCCCTGTCATGACACATAAGCTGTCTCAATTCAGGCACCACATTTTTCAGAAGACGGGATCCATGAAAGTGTTGCCTGCCAAGACCACAAAGGCTGAACTGGACATTATTTAATCAGATATTCTAGTCTGTGGGGAATGCCCTGTTTACATTAGCAGCACTTCCTTCCATAGCTTTGTTTCACACAGTTGTTTAAATAGCAATCTCAGCTGCTGCAGCTGATTATTATAACTAGTTTTTAACTAGTTTATTTTAACATAGCGTTAGCATGGCTGCATTCCAAATTACATTGATTATCCTTTTTCTTCTTGTAGTGTGTAAATACTTGGGATATATTGCTTCATGTTAACACTGTGCCTTGAATTCTGACCGTCTGGTGCACTCATTATACAGTTATATTCTTATTACACTTTATAGTATGCATTTTAATGTAATAAGAATAAGCAGTGACATATCTTCCACTCTGCACAGGATTGTGGGTAGGAATAACCAGAAAAGCATGCAGACTGGCATATAGAAAAATGTGACAGGATGTTATAGAACATTTTCACACACTGCATTTTTGACATACTTATACAGTACTATGTACTGGGACATATTGTCTTTTCCTGGCGTTCTGTATATATGGTAGTATGGGTAATGGGACTCAACCTATGTGTTAACATTCATCCCAGTACTTCAAAGTGCACTGCTCTCCTGTGGTGATTTTATATATAAACGTTCCTTCAGTGTTACCCCTGTTAGCGCCCAGTGAACCACTGGGATGCACCCAAGAAATTAGGTTGCATTAATTATTAATATTGTTATTATTATTATTTATTTATATTATCATTATTTTATGTATTTTAGCATTTGAAGGATTTCAAAAAGAGACGTTGAGTGGCACCACATGATGCATTTGGTCTTTAAATGTTGCTTTCAAAGATGCCCCTGAATTGAGACAGAGCTGGAGTTGTGTGATCCATTTATAATACCAAAAGAATTCCTCAGACGAACTGCAGTTATTACAGCAGTTAGGTCTGCATAACATCAAATATCTTAATTTCACTTGTTAGTTGTAAATGAGATACATGTTGTTATTGCTTTCTGATTAAAAATGTTGATGCACAGTGCTTTATTATTAATCATTTAGAAAAATGCACAAAGAGATCTCGTACCTTTTGCTTCAAAACCTAAAGATATGTCTATTATTGACTTATTTATTATGACTGATTGATTCGCTCATTCTAAATAATGTTGAATATAAAATAAGATGAGATTGCAGGACAATGACAACATGTGTGATAGTTTTGGTGTTAGACTAACCTCATAACCTGATGCACCATCTACCTTTAAAACTGTGTGTGTGTGTGTGTGTTTGTGTGTGTTTGTGTGAGAGGGAGAGAGAAATTCTGAGAGAGCTGTCTCTCTGTAAAATTAGATCAACTGCTCTGCAGCTCTAACAGCAATGTGTATAAATATTAGTTTTCAAAATTCTGTTTTAAAAATGCTTTCCATTGTTTTATATCTCCAATGTCTCCATTGTAATACTGTTTAGTATTGCGACATCTGCCATCACAGTATATAGAGTCAACTTATAGTCTTTATTTCCGAGCACCTGTGTTCTGCAAAATTAATATATTGGTCAAATGCTTTGCAGATAGGACCATTAAATTTTATAATTCTACCTAAACTTCTTTTATGATCAGGAAAAAAGTTGAATAATGTTTAGCTCTAAAGAGTAAACACAATGAAAGCATCGGATTAAGGTAATAACGGTTCTGAAATAGGGATAACCATCAAAAAATCACACTGTGTGTTCATATGGGACCTGTTTCTGGGCCAATAGATAGACCAAATACAATTCAACCAATTAATTACTGCTCATTATATGGAGCTAATAAAAAGGCAGCATCTCTGTTATAGGTAATCATAAGATATTTATGCACATGAAATTCATATTAGTGAGTTGCTTTCCAAACTCTCAAGGTATTACTAGTAGAGCATGATGACATTTCCATAGCCAGAACTGTGCTCATAAATATTTCTAAAAGTGACATAATGGGCTATGTATGAGACATTTTTTGATGTGGTACATTTCAGCATCAAAATGAAAAGAAAACACATCTTTCTGACAGAATAATGATGATTTGAAGCCTGGAATATTCGCAAACCTTTCAAATGTTTGTCTTGATCTTCTATCTCTCATTGCAAACAGTTACTATCTGCAGATCTTGTCTATGTTACACAATACAACCCATAAGACAGCGTTACTTGTGTGATGATTGGTTGCGAAGTTTTTATATCAAAGATGACAAATTTCTAAATGTTTCCCTTCTGATCAGCTGGCCAAGTGCAGTCCAAGTTGAGTGGCATTAGCTGTGCATGTATGTGTGTGTGTTTGTGCGTGCCACTGTTTGTGTCTCTCCAGTGACACATGTGAGCCATTTACCTCAGCTCCAATATGTCTCCTCATCTGCTCTTTGTTAAAATAAACTACACATATTGGGAGCTAACAAAAGCTTTCGTCGGTTCTCATACTGTGATTGTGTGCAAGCGTGTGTTTTTTAGTTGAAGGCTTTTGTGTGGAACAGCTCCCTAAACTCGACGGACTAATTCATCTTTCTCACGCCTCGTTAGGGAATGCTGGGAGTCTGATTAAAGATTGAATATTTCATGGCAGGTGTGGTGTATCGCCAACCACCCCCTTGCTCTCTCTCTCTCTCTCTCATTTTATCCACCTTTTTTCTCATTCATCACTCTCTTCTCCTTGCTACCTCCATCTCTTCTTTCTCTCCATCATATTATCCATCCTTTATCTCGTTCTTATTCTGCTTCTTCTGTCTCGCTCTGTCTTTGCCACGCTGTCTTTCACTGTCTTACACACACATTTTCTGCTTCTTCTTACTCACTGCTCATTTCAGTTTGGGTGTGTGTGCGCAAATGCTAGTTTTGCCATCATACGTGCTAAAATCTCTGCTGCAACAGCTGAATATGAATTATGAGCATTGAACTTGTCACAAATTTGGTGCAACTAATGCAGAGCAGGTGACTGTAGACAGTCTGTGCACAGGCAACAGGCACCTGGAATCTCATTTCTCCTACAGCCATGTCCAGGTGCTAAAGGAGCAAGATGACTTATTCAAGTAATAATTGTCAAACTAACTGAGTGAGGATCCTATTGCAGTTAGCTTGTAAAGCATAGCTTAACATGCATTTTTCTAGCCAGCAGAGAAGCTGCAGAACTCAACAGATAATAGAAGTGAATTCAGCCGGATCGGTACGTAAAAGGAATACTTAAAGACAACCTCAGATGAACATCATATTTATGATTTTATAAGGTTTTTTCATATGTCCTATGACACACTGAAATCATCGCTCGGTGTCATGGCTCCAGATTTCTGCTTTCGTTCTCTGACAGAGAGAAAACTGAAGGAACCCATCCTGATGATTTACAGGGGTGGGACTTATTAATCTGATAAATCAATTTATAGGTTAACTTGTACAAGTAGATCTTCCCCTTCTTCCTCTGATTCATTGTCTGGTTCATGGCTGAATTTATTCAATGTTATAACTTGCCACTGTGTAATGTATAGTAGAATAGTTTAAAAGTCGGAAAATAAAGCTCAGTGCAGCCCAGAGAAGATGGGGAGGGAGTAGCAAATTCAAAAGTTCCTCACAACCTAAATGAGGCAAAAACGTAGAATTAAATTTCATATATTTTAAGGCCACAAAGGGAGTTTTTTAAGGGTTTAATAAATGGCTGGAGCAGGACTTTAATCAAAGTATGAAAATTCAGTTATTAACCATTAGCCCCCATTCTGACATGGAGCCAGAGGAAGGTGTAAGCCCAAATCCTCACAGGGAAGATTTCATCTCAAGAGATGGTGTAAATAGCATCCTTTCAAATACATTTTTGGTACCTTGGCACTTTCAGAGACTTGGTCTGCTTCAGGTAAGCTGTATGGCCAGGTCTTTCACTTTTAGGAGAATGCTGTGAAGCTCAAGAAATGTCTTTTTTTGTGGAGAACATCTTACTAAGATGGAACAGAGTAGATAATGGCTAATGTTTGGGGTTTTTCTTGCACTGTCCCTTAAAGCCTCAACTCTTTGATTTGGTAAAGATTAGCATTACCTCTGAAGCAAGAAGAGGTGAGTGAAGGACGAGCAACGCTGAGTCATCCACATAAAGGTGGATGGCTCTGATGCAGACATCATGAATGCCCACCAATCAGGGCTGTGAGGTTGATAATAATGAGTGTTGTGAAAAAACTGTTCCCCTTTGTATGAATAGTTGTGAGCTAGCAAGCTAACTTCTGGTGTTTTTGGCACATAAAAGCAGCATAGAGCGCAACAGCAGCTTCTAGACAGGTGTAAGAATGGGTTAGAATCAGATTTGTGATCACGCTCACAGAGACGCACGTAACTATACGGCTCCGTGTAAACAAAAGTGTACAGAATCGCATTTGAATTATATCCCCATATCAGACACCTGTAATGACGGGTTTGAATGGGGACAAGCCCATTCATCACAATAGTAACAGAGGTTGTTTTTCTGAAGCTCTTTTGCTTTTCTTTAATAAGGAGGAAGGAAAAAAGTTCCTTCATCAGCTGCGCTTCCTCCAATTCCCTTTTTCTCAATTACACAATCCCCAGACAGTTTTAAACATGGCAGCACAATGCACATATATCCCTTTTGTGTGCAATCTGAAAACCCTCATATTCTTAATAACCAGGCATTCATATAAATATTAGTTTGACCAAGTACCACCCACCTGAATACTGTTGCACAACAAGTGTATTGATGGAAAATGGCTAGATTGAGACTAATTTCAAACTGTCTCACGGACGCATATTTGCTTTTGATTACAGAATCAGAAATCCTTCCCCTGTTGATGAATTAGTTATATCAGTACAGGTTTGCTCACATTAGCAGCACATTATGGATTGATACAATTCTGGTCTGTTTAAAGGCTCCACTAGTAGACATATAACCTTTTATACAGCTGAACAATTTTTTTTTCTCACTAAAAGATCATAATGAGAGATAATCTGCCGCCCGTATCCTTGCATGAGTAACGCTTCAGAGGGATTAATTATGCCAAATTGACTGAGGTTAATTGAATAGAATCCATTAACAGGTGGTGTACAAAATAAAGGAAATATGTGGAGGGAAGAGGTATATAAAATTGTTTTGTTTTTTTTTGTTTTTTTTTAACAAACAATTCCATTACTTTAATTTACTTGTTTATTGTTTTGTGTCCTTGATATCATCGTAGATTATGTTGCACTGTATTGACGATTATACACAATGTATTCAGGTAACTTTGCATCAAGGCTGAAATTACAGAAATACCATGCCTAGGAAACAACAGCTTGTTAACATCCTGAATATTTTAAACAATCATTTTTACCGCATATTTCTTAATTTTAATAAAGGAGACTCTGTTGTAATTTAATAAAATAACACCGTATCAAATAAAGCAGTTGCATTGCTAATTATAAAAAATTTTGTGTGTCCTGATTTCACACAATGAAATTGGCATCATTTGTCTCTTGATGACTATTCTATTGGGGCCTCTGCAATGGCTGCTCACTATCCTCGTTAGTTGAAGGACAACTGAAATACTACCTACCTCTGTAGAGTCCTGCTGGACTTTTGATTGTTATGTCAAATTGACCAACATATCATTGGTCAAATCAAACTTATCATTATCAGTATTTCATATTTTAAAATGTGAAGCATCAATATTGTTTCAACAGCATGTTTTCACTTAAATAAGCTGTCCCAACCAATGCTCCTCCTGCTGTTGTAACTTTAGGTTTCACTTTTCATGGCCGTATTAATTTGCTTACACTAAGAAGCAGTGCTCTGCTGCCAAACTGAGACTGAATTATGAGCGTCACTTCAGTCAGATTTGAGACACAGTCTCACACAGACACAGACACAGACACAGAGGACCACAAAACTCTGAAAGACATACATTTTCCTGTGGAATAATTTGCCTTTTGCTGGTCATTTCCTCTAAAACTTTGTGTGTTTCCGTGGCACCAGACAGGCGAAGGTTGTGTGGTGTGTGACCCCCTGTCAGCAGCTGGCTTTGTAGTTTGAACTGAAAACGACTACTAGATGCAATCACAAGATTGCAAGTCATGTGGTGTGAACCGCAGACACTTTCGGTTTTGTAATCTGTCAAAATGACATACAGCCTTCAGACCCTCTCCCCTCCACCCCCAGAACCCAGTCTGTGCAATCATTTGTTTTGTTTGCTTCACTCTAGGTATCTACTTTATGTGTCCAGACAATTGCAATAATTTTGAACGTGGAGAAAAAAAAGAGATTTTGTTGACATCATCCCTTGTTGTTGCATGGTACAGTATGACCTTTCCAAGGAAACGATCCATACTGGATTCAAGATTGAAAATTGATGAATTTTGTGAATGTTCAGACTCTGAAAGTCCGACAAGTAGGGCTTAGGTAGAAAAATACTGGAGTTGTCTTTTTAGGAAGCGCTAACTTTTTTCAACCATTGGAGGCAGAAGCTGAAAAATTCGCACCCACAGACTTGACATATATTCAGAATTTGATATGACTAACTGTTAACAAGCAGCTGATATACACTCATATGCTTGGTGGCCTTAAGCTTTCTAACATGACACGCCATCTATATTTGACGTGTTGAGTTCTGCTGACATCACTTCATTTCTACGGTCCTGATGACAGCAAAAAGGCCAATTGAATAAAATCCACACAGGTCAGTGTGTAACGTATAACCGTGTATGTTGCCGACTTGTGTGATAAAACAGGATGAGATGTTTCATGGTGCAGCTGAACAAAATCACACCCTGCACCTTTCAATCACAGACTCACATGGCAAATTCTGTTATTAAGGACCTGGAAAAACAAATCCAACTAATGGTGTTTTGACAGTTTGGTGCCATTTCTCACTGACACTGAGGGCACCAGCGTCTCATGTTTAACTGCCTGACATTTAAAGGGCATTACGCTCTCTCTCTCTCTACTCTCTGTCACACAGACATGAATGCATATATCAGTGCGCTTCGACGTACACATGTGCTATCACAGGTTTTCAGTTGGACTGTGTGTTTGTGTGTGTAAACCAGGAATGTGAGTTCTGCCGGCGAGGAGGCCCGGAGGAGGATGAGAGAGTGCGAGGGCCTGACAGACGCTCTGCTCTACGTCATCCAGACCGCTTTAGGGAGCAGCGAGATTGACAGCAAGGTAAATCTCACACATACACTCCCGTATCCAGCTGCTACAGACACAAACTCTGACAGTCCTCAGCTCACACGTGAACACAAAATCACCTGAAGGAAAACACATGCACATACACCTTTCAAATAATATTACTGAATAGTACAGTAGGTGTGTGTTTGCATGTTGGTGTGCTTATTACTGTCCAAAACGTCACATATTAGTGCTTATTTATTGCTTTGTAAACACATTTCATGATTATCATTATGTGACAAAAATAAAATATACATACATTTACATTCATTATATGCAAATATGTTTTATCAGTGTTTTTGCAGACTGTATGTATATACTGCATCTGCATAATAATGTCTTTAGGTTGTTGTTGCCTGGGGTTGTGTGTATGGATGTTTATGTCACGGCCTTGTAGGCCAAAACCCATAAAAAAGAATGAAAGCTTCGCAGGTGTATTTTTGGACCTGCATTTTTGAGCATTATTCTGAATATTTACAGTCAAATTTTTTTGTCCATGCTGGAATGTACGTACCTGCCGACAAATACATTTGACTAAAATTGATTTCAAGAAGACATCAGTAATCATTTTTTTTTTGTAAATGCTGATATGGGTTACATTGTTGTCAAAAATGAGCACAATTGTCAAGGTGATTAAAGCTGATGAGCATATTTATGAAAGCAGGGTAAAATTGCAAGCTTGCAGAAGTTTTCATTTCAGTGCTCCATATATTACTCAACCCAGATGCCCAGTGACACAGAAACTTCAGTGACAGAGTGTGTGTGTGTGTGTCTGTGTGTGTGTGAGTGTTTTCCGATGAGCCTGTTAGTAACAATGTGTGACTGTTTGTGTGCTTGCATATGTACTGCATGCATAGATGAGTGTATACGCGTAAAGAGTGTCTAGCTGTGTTGCCAGTATAGGAATATAGGAATATGCATGTGTGTGTTCAGTGGAAATGTGAAATTTTTAATCCTTAGAATTCCTTTATGAAAGAGACTGTTCACTGCATAGGTACTCACAAGAATAGGATTTCTGTGTGTGTGTGTGTGTGTGTGTGTGTGTGTCTGTGAGTGTGTGTGTATGTGTATTTGTGTGTGTCTGTGAGTGTGTGTCTACATTATGCATCCAGCATGGGTGTGTCTGTATGTCAATGTTTATATATTATATATTATACAGTGAGTACTGCACAGTCTTCAAAATGTTCGTGCCAGCCTTGTTAGTGTCTGCAGTAATTGTCTGCTTGCCTGAGTGCCATCTGTCCCTCCTTAATGCCTGTCTCATCTCATTCCCAACTCTCTCCTCCCCTTTTCCCCTCTGACCTGACTTTTCCACCATCAGACTGTCGAGAACTGTGTGTGCATCTTGAGGAACTTGTCGTACCGTCTGGCTGCAGAGACCTCTCATAGCCAACAGGGGGGGTCAGAGGAGCTCGACGGCTTGTTATGTGACACCGGCGGAAAGGATGCTGAGAGTTCAGGATGTTGGGGCAAGAAGAAGAAAAAAAAGAAGGGACATGACCAGGTGGGAAAACAGGAAGTGTTGTGTTTCACATTTACTCATGCACGTTGCAGCTTTTAGCTCCCCTATCTCATCACATCATCTATCATACTACCGGGACTTGGATAAGAAAACGATGCACAGACTCAGATCTCTCAGGAAATGAGGCACTTCGTTGTACGCCAGCATAATGACAATGACAGAAAATATCTCAATCTGTATCTTGATGCTGAACAGGCCCACAAGCTCCAGGGTTTATGGAGGAGAAGAAGACCTGTAGCATTGAACAAGCAAAAGTCACCTTTGCTTTATGTCAATCAGCCAATCCCTGAAAACAACTTAACTTTATATTTTGGCTGTATTTATCAGCTGTAGTTTTATTATAAATGATATTATCTAATAACTGTGAAGTGATACATTTTTGGCTCAATTTACATTGTGCATCCATAGTTAAACTCTTAGGTCTATGTTTTCTGGGTCAGAAGCAGGTCTTATTTACATTTCTTAGGGTTTTGTGGCTAAATGAATTAATGCCAAGAAAGAGGGCAATCAACCTTGAAATGGGGTCTGCTTTGAGATTTCTCCCTGTTAAAGAGTGCCTTTTCCTTGACATGTTGCAATACGCTTGCTCATGGTTGGATTGTTGCATATAAATCTCAGAGTATGCTCTTGATGAAAAGTGTCTTGAGACAACTTTTAAAGGATGGGGAGGAGCTATGGAGCAGAAAGAGAGAGAGGAGGGGGAGCTAAATTGCCTCCATAGAGTCTCATGCTTGATTCCTAGAAAGTCCAAACACCAAGTTTAAGACAGAAGATGTTTTTATTCTTATGTACAAAGAAAAGGAAATGTGCATTGTTATGCAGTTTGTAGTTTATAACTCCCCTAACTCTCAAATGTAAAGGGATTCTTTAATTTTAAAAAGAAAAGATAAGAAAAAAGTACAGTATTTTGTTGTTATAGTCTGAGAAGCAATTAAGGGACACATTTTATTAATTTGTGTCATTTTGTCAAAAGTAAGTATGAGAAAGTCTCAAAATCAGCATTGCGGAGGTATGCTTTACAGGCCTTTTACAGGCTTTGGTGATGATGCATTATATAAAATGCTTTACATTAAGAAAACACAGATACCAATGATTAATATTTATAATACTGGATGTGATAATTTGGCAGGTAAGGTGGTAACTATATTTTCAGATATATAATAAGGTTGTTGTCCATCTTATGTCAGAGCAGATGTCGCTGTATTTCAGCTCTCTTCTTGTTCACGCATGTTTGCTCAGTTCATTCTTGGTTCACACTGTCTCTTGTCTCGAATGAATATGTATGAATGCGCTGCAGCTCTCTTTGATATTTATGATGTTCGAGTCAGAGTTGTTTTCCACGGTATTCACCTGCCACCTGGATTCTTTTGGCTCAGAATGAGATACAGTATGAAGATGAAGTGGTATGTGTCTCCTTAATTGAATATTTTTGTGTTGTTCCATGTAATAGCATCCCACCCATGCTACAAGGTCTTCACACAGCAGGACCAGGAGATTATAGCTATACCTACAGATTAAGCCTTGTTTGACTTCCTGCGTGCTGACTACCTTGTCTCTGAATCAAAAATACCATGCCGATTTACCGTTTCCCTCTGGGTTTCCAGGGTCTGTCCATCCTCCACTTCATTAGAAAAAAATAAATAAATTGTGCTCTTGTTGTTGTAGAATTGGCAGAAGCCAAACGGCTGCCTTGGAGTAGGCTCCAACCTCTTGTCATGCTAATAGGCAATCAGCGTCACATTCTGGTTGAGTGGGAGACATCTTTTACAACTTCTAGTGAAGCTGCGAGGGTTGAGCACCCAACCCTTCCAGTAGATCAGAGCGAGTGAATTGCTCATTAGCTCGTCATTCTTTTTTCCCCCTTTCATTTTTAGGAAAGGAGATTAAAAGCCATGGCTTTAACTTACATTTTTTAAGAAAAACCCTTGACAAAATTTCTGCATATACAAGCAGAATCGGGGAGATGAAGGATTTTTAAGATAACTGTAGGATCAGACTGTAAAGGGACGAATCATAACCTCGCCATAATAATAATACATAAGTCCCCCTCTCTCCCCTCGTTCAGTCTGACTCCACTCCAGTGCAGCTGTGGGCAATTACCACGAAGTAGTGATTTGGGAGCTTAAAGTTTAAGAGGGCAAAACTCTATCAATGGTGGGGCAATTAGAAGAGAGAATGAGGAGAGGAGAGGAGGAAAGGATATGTCAGTGGAGAGGAGATATAAGAGAAGCTGGGGTGGAGGGAGGGAGACCAGAAAATGAAAACGATGAAGTGAAATAATAATAAGACAAACAGTGAAACAAAGATATACAACATGATTCATAGCACTCGAACAGGTGTTATGTGAGATTTACATTGCAGATAGTGGGACAAATGTTGGATCCACATTTTGTCACTAGAGTGTACAAAGGCCAATATTGTATGTGTCACTGAACAAAATATACAGGAAAATGCATTGGCAGACAGCAGTGCCCAGTGAGGGATAAAACAAATGTAACATGAACTTACAGCTAATATGTTCAGAAAAACTGAATTTTTGTAAGGCTGGCAAATTGACAATTAGCTACCCCAGTTCCATCTGTCCAATGCTACTGTAGCTATAGCTGAAAGTGCGGATGGTAATAAACCGACTCTGGCAGATTTGCAACTCAGACTTCAGTGGAGACAAAAGCTGTTCTGTTATTTTTAGCTAGTTTCCACTGGTCTTTTCCCCTGCTGTCTGCAGAATTCAAACATTACCTCAGAGTTGTTAGGGGTCTTACTGTATATGTGGACTTGACTTAGTTGATCATGCAACCGTGGCTAGATATACATGACTAATGAATGATGTCGGACACTGTAGTTTTCTCTGGCCCCCTCCCCAATCTGACCAGTGATGACATGTATAGCCGCATGTCGTCATTCAACCGCTGGTTGTCGAGGTGGTGTCCCGAAATTAATGTGGGCTACGTAGATAACTGGAAGACTTTCTGGGGGAGACCTGGTCTGATGAGGAGAGATGGCGTTCATCCCACCGTGGATGCTGCCGCACTCATATCTAAAAATCTGACAGAATTTACTAGAATGTTAAAACCCTGACATTCCCGAGTTGAGACCAGGAGGCAGAGCTGCAGTCTAACACATTTCTCAGTCAGAGCAGTTGCCTGCCACGAATAGAATAGAGTCTCTGTCTATGTCTATATCTATGTCTATGTCTATAGAAACTGTGTCTGTCCCCCGACCACCTAAATTTGGAAAGTTATTAAACCTAAACAGAAGAGGAGCTAAAAACAAAAACTTAACTGAAATCAAAACAACCACAAATTCGGATTTAAATAATACCACAATTAAATGTGGATTGTTGAATATTCTATCACTATCATCCAAATCTCTGCTAGTCAATGATCTGATAACTGATCAACTGATTATTGATTTATTTTGTATCTCTGAAACCTGGCTGCAGCAGGATGAGTATCTCAGTATAAATAAATCTACAGCCCCCATTCATGTTAATTTTCACATTTCTCGTACCATAGGTCGAGGAGGAGGGGTGGCTGCGATATTTCAGTCCAGATTATTAATCAACCCAGACCAAAATCTGGCTATAGGTCTTTTGAAAGCCTCACTCTCAGTCTTTCTCACTCAAACTGGAAAGCTGAAAAAGCAGTTCTGCTAGTTACAGTATATCGTTCACCTGGTCCGTACTCAGAGTAGATGTAGAAAGTGACAGCCTTAGTTCTGCATTTCTTTCATTATTAGACTCAATTGGCTTTTCCCAGCATGTGAATGAACCCACTCACTGCTTCCATCATATCCTTGATCTTATTTTAACATATGGCATTGAAATTGACAAGTTAACAATTTTTCCTCAAAACCCTCTTCTGTCTGACCATTACCTCATTACATTTGAGTTTTTACATTAATTGACTGCACAGCATCTAGGAATAAATTTGGCTATAGAAGATGTTTATCTGAAAATGCTGTGGCAAAATTTAAAGAGAATATTCTGTCATCATTTACAACAATGCCATGTCTAAATTCAATTGAGGACTTCTCCCATGCACAGGTTGATGACCTTGTGATTAGCACTATGGCCTCACTGTGTTCCAATCTTGATACTGTTGCCCCTCACGCACTATAGCTAATCAAGGAGTTCAACAGGGTTCGGTACTTGGACCAATCCTTTTCACCCTATATCTGCTTCGTTTAGGCAACATTATCAGGAAGCACAGCACTAGCATGTCTTGAAGACATAAAGGTCTGGATGACCTGTAAATTTTTACTTTTAAATTCAGCCAAACCTGGTTATTGTACTTGGCCCTAAGCACCTCAGAGAAACTTTATCTGATCATCTATTCAGCCTGGATGGCAATACTTTGGCCTTGAGTTCCACTGTTAGAAATCTTGGAGTAATTTTTGATCAGGATATGTCCTTTGTCCCTTACATAAAACAAGTCTCTAGGGCAGCTTTCTTTCGCCTGCGCAACATTATGAAAATCAGAAACATCCTGTCTCAAGAGGATGCAGAAAAACTAGTCCTTGCATTTGTTACTTCCAGACTGGACTACTGTAACTCATTACTATCTGGATGTCCCAACAAATCTCTGAAAGGCCTTCAGTTGATTCAGAATGCTGCTGTACGAGTATTAATAGGAACTAGAAAAAGGGATCACATTTCTCCTCTGTTAGCTTCTCTTCATTGGCTCCCAGTAAAATTCAGAATAGAATTTAAAATCCTTCTGTTAACATACAAAGCACTTAATGACCAAGCTCCATCATATCTCAGAGAGCTCACAGTTCCTTATTGTCCTAGTAGGTCACTTCGCTCTCTAGATGGAAGTTTACATTCCTACAGTCTCCAAGAGTAAATCTGGAGGCAGATCTTTCAGTTATCAAGCTCCTCTTTTATGGAACCAACTCCCAGTATCGGTCCGGGGGGGCGGACTCTCTAGCAATTTTCAAGACCAGGCTTAAAACTTTTCTATGTCACAGAGCCTATAGTTAAAAAGTTAAAGATTAATTACTCTTTAGTTATGCTGCTATAGGCCTAGACTGCTGAGAGAAGCACTGAGCATCTCTCTCTCTCTCTCTCTCTCTCTCTCTCACTCTCTCTCTTAACCCAACCGGTCGAGGCAGATGGCCGCCCCCCCCGAGCCTGGTTCTGCCTGAGGTTTCTGCCTCTTAAAGGAAGTTTTTCCTTGCCACTGTCGCCAAGTGCTTGCTCATGGAGGGATTTGTTGGGTCTCATTAAATAATTCTATAAAGAGTTTGGTCTAGACATACTCTATATGTAAAGTGCCTTGATGTAAGTATGTTATGATTTGGCGCTATATAAATAAATCTGATTTGATTTGATTTAATGCATCAAGGTTGTTTATTTTTGTACAGAAATGTGGAGCTTCTAATATAATATATTAAATCCAACTGTATTTCACTGTGGCATAATCCTGTTTGCGTGTTTAGCTCACATTCTTGGACAAGCAAACCATAGATTGGATTAATGCTGTGTTTTCGCTTTCAAACAGCTTTTATCATTACAAGAGGACACTTTTATGAATAGAATAAAAGCAAATTAAAAACTAATAAA
>KV751329.1:1929887-1956587 GCA_001698575.1 Mola mola | reverse complement strand
CACAAACCTCAGTAACTTAATCCCAGCTCAATCAAAATCAGAGGTGCCTGTTAAAAATGTGACATTTTTGTTAAGGGTATTTTTGCAAAATCTGAGAATATTAATAGGAGCACAAACAAAAGAATGTAGCACTAGCAGAGCACCCTTTTTTTTCTCTTGATTATGTTAAAGTCTATCAAAATCAGCAGGTGGAAACAACTGTTTAAGGCTTGCTGTTCAATTTATGCACTGGTGGAACACAGAATCGGGTATGAAAGTTCTAGTTACGTACATTGCAGAAAAGCAGGGAGCCTAAGGGAAACTAAGTCTTATCTTTCAATCTCCTCTTTTGCAGCATTTTGGGCCCTAGAGCCTTTAAATACACCAAGCAGCCATTACCGAAATCAGACAGCCCTGTGAGTAAATAGCTAAGACATAGTCACATGTATCTCAACCAAACCGTTCTTTTGGCTATATTTATTGATCAGTTCTATTAGAGGAGGATTGGATTTGAACTAAAGGAATTTGCAAAATTCAACAAAATATGTTTGTTTCCTATTGTCCTGATATGATTCTTTTCAAGACCAACTCTAATGAAAATCAAGTTTTTGACCTCTGTAACATGTCCATATGGTGTTTTTTATGTACTAAGGCATACTGTACGTCATGACCAAAATAAGCAGTCAATGTCATGGCTTAGGATTTCTGCTATCCAACAGAAATAGTCTACACTAAAACTGATTCAGAAAGCCTGGGTCTACTACATAGAAAAAGGAAAAAGGAACCAATCCTGATAACTTGCTGGGTTGGGCTTAACATCGCAGAAGCTAAAGTCACGATTCTGATACATCATTTTGGAAAATGAGTCTTAGAAATTTGTTTTGAAGGGTTTAATCAATGGCTGGAGTAGGACTTTTAAGGACAATACAGAATAAAGTGTTTTTTTTTTTTTAGGTCAGCCTTTGTCTTCAGCCTTGTTTGACCACCAATGATCTTCTGTTTCCAAATATAAGGGTGTTCTACAACCAGTCCAATATCTAGTCCAACTTTTTACTATTCCTCAACAGATTACTAATCTGTGGGATTTATTTTAC
The DNA here is from genome assembly GCA_001698575.1 of Mola mola. Classification (NCBI taxonomy): domain Eukaryota; kingdom Metazoa; phylum Chordata; class Actinopteri; order Tetraodontiformes; family Molidae; genus Mola; species Mola mola. The sequence goes on along the minus strand of KV751329.1, from coordinate 1,955,514 downwards.
AGCGTCCCTGACGATCAAAACTGTGAGCTAGTGCTTTCACACTTTATATTGATAAGACATGTGTATGTGTGTGTGTGTGTGTGTGTGTGTGTGTGTGTGTGTGTCGGTGAGTGTGTGTGTATAAATGTATCATCAATGCAGGTGGAACTGTCAATTAAAAAAGACAGAATGTGCGAATGCAACCTTGTTTATACACCTTATTTATTTACTATTCATATGTTCATGAACAGTAAATCTCTCTCCCACCTGTCCATGTTCTTGCCTGAGGGGAACACACTGGTACTGTACCATTGTCAAACCTCGCCTGACACTGAATTCAAAATACCCCTCTATTCTAAATTATATCTTATCCTCCACAGTGGGATGGCGTTGGCCCATTTCCAGACTTGGCAGAGCCCCCAAAAGGCATCCAGATGTTGTGGCACCCCACCATTGTAAAGCCTTACCTCACACTGCTGTCTGAGTGCTCCAACCCAGACACCCTGGAGGGAGCAGCAGGGGCTCTGCAGAACCTAGCTGCTGGTAGCTGGAAGGTAAGGACTCACAGTGCTCTGCCTTTGCCTGTAATACCAAAGGGCATCCGCATGAGCCTATTGAAATTCCAGTGGGTGGCACAGAGTGTGCTGAAAGGGAGAAATCTCAGCACATGGCAAAATAGCAACCCAGACAGCCCCCCATATGGTTGTTTGTGCCTTACATACTGACCCAGGAAAATTTCTCCCTGCATGAGCATACCACCACTCTCTTTCAAATCAACACTCAGAATAATTTGTTCTGTATGAAGAGGGGTGAAGCATGGCTTGGTGCACTATGTGGACACGAGCTGGGGGCCTGATCACCCCTGCCTGGGCGAGAGTGTCTGATGATAAGACCTGAAACACCTGATGACCAGGATTCCATCACTGACGCTGTGTCCAGGTTGCACCGCAGGGTGTACCATAATACAATTCTATTGCTGAAATGCTTCAGACACTTAAATGACAATCTTTTTAACAAATATGATTTAACGTTCTTCACAAGAAAATGTCAACAAACTTGCCATTGCCATTGCCCCAAAACCTTTTTTGGCGGATGACATGCACCTCGGCAGGAAAAGTGAAGCTGGCTCTTAAACGCAATGATATTGATCGAATTAACTTTAAATCAATATGATTAGATTGTTTGTCAGCCAATCTAGGTTAATGGATCATTACACCCCTAGACTTTAGCAAACCTTAGCATGTTAAAGTTCTAAACTAAGGAGGTGACCCTGGTAAACATTTTACCGTCAGATATTATCAGTGTCATTGTGAGCATGTGCAATTACCTAGTTGATGCAAACTATGAAATGATATTCTAATGAACAAAAGAACAACAGTGTTACTTTCAACAAGAATCAGCCAGACTACAGAAGAAGTTAGCCACAATAAGGTAGTTTATGGTGAGTTAATAAGAATACACTCTCAGAACTTTGTCTCTGTCCAACTCCAACCCTGTGTCCCGCTCAGTGGTCGGTGTATATTCGAGCCGCGGTGCGTAAGGAGAAGGGACTCCCGATCCTCGTGGAGTTGCTGAGGATAGACAACGACCGGGTGGTTTGTGCCGTGGCCACTGCGCTGAGAAACATGGCTCTGGACATCAGGAACAAGGAGCTCATTGGTGAGTTGTTAAATCAACTGAGAGAATGACTATAATAATGAAAATGATTCTTGTTTGAGAGGAAAAGTGTAGCAGAAAAGGAGCTGTTGAGTTGTTAGTACTGTCATAGATGGCTCATTGCCAGGAGGTTTGTGGGGTTGTGATGAAAAAGAAAGCTCTGTGTCTTTATTATTTGTCTGTATATGTTCAGCAAGTTTCTTCAAGCAGATAGTAGTGTTGCTCTGACTGATCATTTAATGCCTAATTTCTCTTTGGAGGCAGAGTGACGTCTGTACTAAATTCTGCTTTTCCAATGGTCTCCATAGCAACATGCCTCCTTCTCCCTCCTCTGTCTGATGCTTGAGGCTCTGAGCTAAGCTGTGTCTGTGCATTTGTGTGCTAAGCATTTGAACAAGTCATGTGTATACTGTTGTTGTGATCTCACTCTTCCCTCCTGTTGCAACGAGGCACACATGAATGTTTTGATATTACAAATTGTCCTGCCCTCACTTGTGTCATGCTAACATGATGAAATTGCGTTAGATGCATTTTGTGTAGCTGCGTCCTCAGAGCTTTCAGCGGTTAGACGTCAATACTGTCTGCACACACAGGTCTGCTGTGATCTAACTGTGGTGTTATTGCTGCAGAGGTACAAACCTGATTGAGAACTTCATTTCCAGACTTTCAGTGTTTGTAATAATGAAAATACAGCTATTTAAATGGTTCAATCAAGTTTGATATCTTACTGTAATAAGCCATTTATTTGAGTGGATTACTTGATTATCTGGAAAAGATTTTTTGTTTTTATTGCTTAAACTGAAAAAACGTGTTTAAAAAAAAGTTAAATGTAGCACCCCCATGCCGTGGCTATGGGCATGACAATGTAATTAACTAGATTGTCAACTGGGACGCTCCCTTATTTCTCTTAACTGACCACACAATATATGTGGTAATCTATAAGATTTTAAGTTTTGTAATGTAGTGGTTTAGTCCTTATTTTAAGCTAATTTATGTAATCCTCAAAGAACATTAATTACTCTTATAGTAACTGCAATGAAATCACAAATATTTCCTTTTTTATAAAAAGTAGAAAATGTTTACTGTGTAAATTAAGTTACAATCAAATAAAATATTTAAAATAAAATGTTTCTTGGTATTACCCCTTAAAGATAAATGAATTCCTTGTGTCACTCAATACCAGTGAAAGCTAATGAAATCAAGTACCTAATGCATAAATCACTTAGCACATTCAATGCAGTTCAAACACAAATAACTTCTGAAGCTAACTTCCCAGCTTCCGTTACCCACCGTCTCTGGTTCAAAAGGTCACCTTGGTATATCAACCAATAAATTTACGGAAAGTACATATTCAAACAAAAATAAAATACAGGTCATAGGAAAATAAAATACATTTTGGCATGGTACATTCAAAACATTTTTAAACATTTATCAACATATTTTAACAAGAAAATTACAGGAAATATAGCACAGGGCTACATAAATATATAATCAAAGGTAGATGTGCACAATATACCAGCAGGTAGTCATTTTTTTTAATATATATGTATCAGTCCAATGAGCAAAACCTGTCCAATATGAATAACTAATGATTATTTCAGTGCTGCTGCATGTCCACATGATCCATCCTCTAGTCCAGAAGGTGGCAGTAATGTGCCAAAAAGCTGCAAACCAAAAAGCCAACTACCAAATACAACAGAGGAAGTAGTCTGTGTGGGTGTGTTTATTATTTCCCCAAGCAAAGTTTGTATGGGCAGATGTAAATTTCACGTTACATCTGAAGGAGGCAGTGTCCACTCTCTGGACTTTTGTCTCCATGTAATGTGTATCAGTTATCAATATTTGCCAGAATTTTCATATTTTTTGCATTCCTAATCAAAAATGTGGAAATCTGGAGTATACTAGAAGGTTTGATTTAGGATTGGGATTAGGATTATGATGGCAGATTACATCACATTTTAAAAAATGTAAAGTGGATGTAAACTACAGTGCTCCGCCCCCTCAGGATCACAATGAGGAGCAAAAGGCAGATTGGATAGAGTTGCCTGCCAGTAGCACTGGGGTGTCATGGGAAATGTAGTCAGACTGTGTTTGATTCACCTGTCATCGAGCAATGTCAATTTAGGAAATGTATGTAAAGGATTAGAGGGGAGGGATGTGTGAAGGGGAAGGGTCGTGTGTAGCAGAACTAAAGTAAAAAAGATAAAAAAAATATATAGTGTAACCCTGTAGTGTAAATTCATTTCAACATCACACAATGAAAAAAAGCCAGCAGAAAAAGATATGAGAACAAGCTAGATCAGCATAATACAGCCATCTCTACTTATGTTGGTGGAATTTTAAATATTTCACTGAAAAATGTAGAACAAACAATACTAGTCAAAGTTAACATTATTTATTCATTCCCTTTTCCTCCTTTCCTCCACACAACCTACATTATTTCGCCCCACTCCCACCGATGCTCTCACTCTTACTACCATGTCAGGTAAATACGCCATGAGGGACCTGGTGCACCGTTTGCCCGGAGGCAGCAACAACAACAACAGCAGTGGCGGAGGAGGAGGAGGCAACACCAGCAGCCTTGTGGGGAAGACCATGTCGGACGACACCATCACAGCAATCTGCTGCGCCCTGCATGAGGTCATCACCAAGAACATGGAGAACACCAAGGCCCTGAGGGACGCTGGAGGCATCGAGAAGCTCATCGGGATCGCCCGCAGCAAAGGAGACAAGTAAGCCGAATGGGAAGGCATTGTCAGGTGGAAGAAGGTGGATGGAAAAAAGTAGAGAAGGATGTGAAAATTAGGTTTTGTAAGTTGAAACTCTCATCATGGGGCAGTGCTCTTAGCAAGTATTATCTGTTTCAGTAGTTTCGCAGTTGCCATAACAGTGTTACAAATACTTTTGCCAAACTTTTATAAACTTAACTATGAATTTATATTAGAAAGGACATTGCCTTAAGTTACAATCAAACAATACCTTGCAGGCACATTTATTATGATTATTAACAGTTCATAGCTTAAATTTAATGCCTGTCTATCTTCTACTAATCTGTATACGATAAAACCAAGATAATAAATTAATTCTAGTTATCAAGGCATAACTTCAATACCTCAAATAATTTATTCACTACAGTCAAAAGCTGAGACAGCACAGAGCAAGGTTAAGCTAATTAGTTATAGCTAGCCAAAGCAGCCTTCTTGAATTATGTAGAATAACTAATAAATGGAGTTTTACATTTAGTTAAAACGTTATTTTTAAATTTGCTTCCATAATATTTCTTAAAAAATGTGGCATTTCAGAGAAACAGATACAGAGCAGTCAGATTATGATTTTAAGTCAGAGCAGACACATTTAGTTCTTACTTTCACATCAAATAATGAATTAACTTCATGCAGTGCTCATCCAGTCATCAAACATTTAAATCATTAGAGTTGTTTTTACTGATACTTAATAAATCCTCAGATAAAGGCTCTGTCTACAACACATATTCCCATCCTGATCCTTGGTTTGCATCACTGCATCACTGGACAAGCTCTGCAAACCCAGAATCCAAAACCATTACATTTTACCAAATGACTTGAACAACTAAAATTTAATTTCCCTGAACCTGATAAGGCCAAATGGGCCGATTACATACACAGTCATTAGTCAGCTGTCATACCCTGGAGGACGCTAAATGAAAAAAATTCCATTCAATCAATCAACTAAGCAGTTATATAGTTTGGTCATTTAAGTGCCAAATTTGACCAGACAAAGACTTTTCCATTCTGCTCATTTGGTAGTTTCCTCTCAGGAGGCTGCAGTGAGAAGATGCTTCACGTACTGTTTCAGTGTCGCTGTTTTATGATTGTTTCTTCGTCATCCTCCACTGTGATGTTTATAGCACCAGTCCAAAGGACAGTCAAGCTTTATACTGTATGTGCTCTCTTTTCTCTCTACTGAATTCCCAGACATAGTCCTAAAGTGGTGAAGGCTGCGTCTCAAGTCCTGAGCAGTATGTGGCAATACAGAGACCTCCGCAGCCTCTACAAAAAGGTAAAGTCACCATGACTGAAGTGCTCCGGCTGTATTAACACTGCGAGTCCGTCACGCGTGCTGTCAATGTGTCACTGACTTCTTACTAACATGCTCTCATCTGTGATCCCTTTTGCTCCTTTTCATTCTGCTTTGCCGTGTTTCCTCCTCTACAGGATGGATATTCTCAGTACCATTTCGTCGGCTCTTCCTCCACAATAGAGAGAGACAGGCAGCGACCTTATTCCTCCTCTCGTACTCCGTCCATCTCTCCCGTACGAACCTCTCCCAACAATCGATCAGGTGAGTGTGAGCCCCACCTCCACCCACCCTGCCACCATCCTCCCTTTTGTCCTCTGTCACTGTTTGAGACAGTCCAAACAAGCTCCGATACAGCTGAAGTCGGCTTTAACCTTCACGCTGCTCCTGACAAATTCTCCTACTGTCAAGTAAAATCCTTTCTCTGTGCCTATTGAGGTGTCCAACCCTTGCATTGTTGACTGTTATGGGCTTTGGAAAGAGTCGGAATTTGTGGGATACTTAACTTGAGCCAAAGAAATGCCAAGAAATGTAATTGTTTTTCTAGCCGGCGTGGATCCAAATCCAGATCAAAACTGACCGATTTCACTTTCCAAGTCGAGAATCCCAGAAATATAAACAAAAAACATCACATAAGATTTACTGAATTAGTGCCATTTATGGTGTATCCACGTTCAGTGAAATTCAGACATTAGAGTCGGTTATCATGGAAGACCCAGCAACGGTGGGGAAAGCAGCACAACTGTGGGCAGTAATAGTATTGATTTTAAATTAGATATATTTTGTGAAAGTTTAGACCTTAAAATTCAGAAAAATAGGGCTTAGTTTGAAAGGCAAGGTCAAAATGAACAGGAAAGTTGCTTTAAATTTTTTACATTAACAATAATATGAGGGTTTTCAGTGCACCCTTTGTTGAAAGCTCATCAAAAATGTTACTTTTAGAAAAGGAAAGAACAGCTAATGGACATCAGGTGTGCCAGCTTATTACACAGGAGAAAGGTGGGAACAGTAACATACAACAGTAACAACAGAGAATAACAAGGATATTTATCCTTATTTGTCCGGCATACACAAGGCAGTGATTCGGAACCCTATCATTACTTTTTCATTTGAAATTCCACAAGCAGTCCAAGTAAAGCAGTCCAGGTATTCCCCTCACGTCCTCTTTAGACTCATCCTTCACAGGCTGTGAGGGAAAAGACAATTTTAAATGAAATAAGCAGCTCCAAAATATCCCTCAGCTGAGCTAGGAGGTTAAGAATGTGGAAGTTTTAGCAATCCATGAGGTGGAACAAACTTTTAGGCCCAGCAAAACATAGCTAAAAGACATTTTATATGAAAAATCCCTTGTGTTCATAAAGTCGCAATTACACAGGCAACAAATTGAAAGAAATTAAGATTGCTGTTGTGGCAGTTTCATAGTTTCCATCATATTTCATTTTTGTGCGTGAGCGCCTTTGAAATGGTTTCATGGGACCAACTATGTTTTCAAAACCAACAAACACTATGACTGGATTTGTGAGGCTGTCAGCTGATGGTAGCGATACAGTGAACATTTTGGATTTGGTGGCTAATTTCACATTTTGTGTTTGGTTTCTCAGCTTACAATCATGCAAGTAGATGGGCCATCATTTAATTTCCCTTCAGTGGAATTGCTTCATAAAGAAAGCTTTGCATTGTGTGCGTCTTAAGACTCCGTTCCCACAACAGATGATGAGCACTGCGACGGTGCTGAGACTACAATATACTGGTGAAACCATGCGAGCACTTACATGGATCAACCTTAACTGTGCTAGGGCGTGCAGAAGAGAACAAAAAAAAAAGACAGACGCAGCGACACAAGCAGGCAGCTCATGATGATAACTTGACTATATAAAGAAACTCTACCCAAGCGTATGGCACTAAATCAATAGGTAGGTTTCCTCCAACAAGGCTGACAAGTTCTACCTCATTGTCTCTGCCACCGATCCGCCGTCCCCCTTCACAGTCCAGCATTTATGACTTTGTCCTACATGTGGGAGTTCTTATTTACTGTGATCCTCCTACAATTTGGCCCAGTTAGGCTGTTGTGAGAGTACCTACAACAGACAGAGAATAATCAAGTGGTGGCAATTTAGGATGTACTAAATACATGTGAAGCGACAGAGGTAAAAATAAAGCAGGTGTGAGGGAGCAGAGATGACTCAGTGTTTTGCTCTTTGGAAGTGCATCTGGGTCAAAAAGGTGCATGTGAAAAATAATGTTAAACACGAGATGCTTAAAAAATGTTCAAATGTTCTTTCTGTTGCCGTGAATCCAAATATGTGTTGATAACGTAAATGGCGAAGGGTTAAGTATGGTCCCTGTATGTGTGTATACGTGTGTGTTGCCACGTAGCGAGCGCCCCTGCTTCCCCCAGAGAGATGATGGGGTTGAAGGAGACGAAGACAGACTATGAGACCAGTGGCAATCCCAGTTACCACAGTAACAAGGGTGAACACACATCCCGGAAGGACACCATGACAGGTAAGAAGTCAGCAGCTCATAAACAAGTATTTGCAGCTTAGTTTGGTGATTACCCAGGAACTATGTAAGTGTAGGAATTTACAAACACTGAAAGAATAGTTGTACATTTAGGAAAATGCAGATGGAAAACAGTAAATACTGGGGTTGTAACAGAACGGAGCAGTAAAGCTCACTTCCTATGGTTAGGATTGGTTGTGAACCAAGGATCATGGTTGCTTTGCTGCAAGCCTGTTCTTTTATGACACGTCAGATTAATATGACACCATTTAGCAGGAGGCTTAATAGGAGTGTGACCCCCGAACTCTGAAAGGTGATGACGGAGGACACCACAGGTTAAATATAATGATCCTGGAACAAATAGGATTTTTAAAAATGATTACGGTGTGCAGGCACTGTGGCACAAGATCCCCATACGTGCATTGCAATGAATCAAGCGTGGCCATCCATTTTAAGCAACCTCAGTCTAATGCTCTTATGACGGGAGCAAAGAACAATGATGATAAAAGCTACTTCTCTTCAAGGCTCATATTGCATATATGTATATAACGTTAAAAGTAAGAAGGTATATCTTACAGGTTTCATTTTGCTGATTTGATATGAGATTATGATCTAAACTGTGAGTTTTGTGATCTGTTACAGCCCTTATAAATATAAGAACATTTCTACCAGACTGAAAACTTGATGAGACTGATATATCCCAAGGTCATGACAGTTTTTACTATGTTTTTTTGTCTAGCAATACATCCAGTAAAGAATATATCACTTGCCTTTCTTACTAGTTTGGGAACATCAGGGAGATTAAGTAAAATCATCAAGATAAATAAAGATGGCTAAGGCATCTCTACTTCCTAGCACAGTACAAAAGTGAAGTCAGTGTAGAAGTGTGGTAGTGCTCGAATGGTTGAGCCATGGTATTGCGTTCTTGTCTAATGTGGCTGTCAATCAAAAAGTTTCAACCCCTTTTATCACATCAATAACATATTAAAAACCAACTGATCAGAAAAATAAACACCTGAACATGCATCAGGATCATAAGCACTACCTAAAATGACAGAAACAATCTTTGGGGATACCAGTTTGAGAGTTCGGTTGTGTCCTTTTCCTGTCTGCTAACATGGAGGAGGAGGTTTATGGTTTATACTGCAGCCAGTCTCCAGGTGGCAATCAAGATGTTTTTGTTTCACTGCTGGAGGCTCAGTGTCTCTTTGCACATATAGGCTATGTCCAAAATAACTCCCTACTCACTGTATTGCACTATATTGGGTGTATGCCTTTTGTAGTGGTTTCCGAATGTTTAGGGCAATTTATGAAACCCTATATAGGACACTCAAAGTGATTGCTGGGGTCACTCAAAGTGACCCCAATGCATTGTGAAAAGTAGTAGTAGTAGTAACAACAATGGTCACTAACCCAGCACATATCGAACATCATGCATACCTAACTTATTATTCTACTTGTAGAGTTCCATATTAATGAATGGAAATGATGGAAATCAGCGCTTGTTTAAACAGCAAATGAAGCTGGACTCATCAGGACTGTATTTAAAAATGATGTCTGTATATCTTGTAATTACAAACAGTAATGCATCATTCTCATCTTTTAGCTTACATTTAGTTACAAATACTTACAGAAGACATGTGCTAGTGTAGCTACAGCAGCACTTCTCTGCCTTTTAACTGTTTGTATTCTACTAATCCCTATTAAAATTATTTAAATTATTTTCAGAATAATGACAGAAAGATTAATGTTGGGTGGCATTTTCACAGAGATCTCAGAGCAGAAAGCCTAATGAAGAGGTAATAGTCAATACAGTAGTTTATTTTGTCTTTTTACAACAGGCACAAGACACAAATCCACAGTTTGTGGCTAAAAACTAAAGCTTAATGTGAGCAGAGTACAAAGTACAAATAACAACAACACGTGTTATTAATTAATTTGGGAAGACGCGCCAAGTATAATATCTATTTGTATGTATGTATAACATTTTTATCATGAAATGAATGAATGAATGCCGGCGTTTATTATTGAAGGCCCACAGTCCAGTTGATGTTGCTGTGTGACAGTGATGATGTATTTACTGGTGCCAGAACAACAACCTACCATACAAGCGGTGTCTGAAAGCATTTTTCTCATTTGGCCAGTGAGTTCACTATATTGAGCTCTATATTGGAAAACCCTCCACAGCGATTAGGGAGTAGAGAACAGGGGGAGATTTCGGACACAGTCATAAAGTCAAGTGCACCTGATAACACCACAGTCTACCCATACTCCTCTGCTGTGACACTAATATCACAATAATAGTCCGGAGCAACCATTCATCCAAACATTCTGTCTCTGCAGGTCAAATCTCTGGTGGGTCTTCAACACTACACAGAGGAGCATACGTGTCACCTACTGATGACCTGAAGTACAATCAGGTGCGTCATGTCATGTACAAACTGTATGTTGATCGCTGATCCTCCCCTAAAACTTTGATCAGGGACCACTCCTGTCTTAACTGACACAAGTACAGCAGAAATAACAGAGCATCTGATCTCAGGGTTCACCCTCTCATTGAAACTATTCATTGAACAAATTGAGGAGATGCTGTATATTAACAGAGGGGAAACACTGAAAACGCCAACAGTGGATTTATTATCATCTCTCGTCTTGGAACTTCCAGGAGTCTGTAAGGGGTAAACTTTAAGGGTAAAGAGGTAAAGAATTAAAACACAGCATTACAACATCTGAAATCTTGCAAGCTTTACCACTCACCTCAAGACAAGAATGGCTCTGCATTTATCCAATATAGTGTTTTAAATGGCAGCAAAACTAATTTGAAAAGGTCACTGTAAACGTAAAACTATAAACTACGGAGCCTTATTTGTGGTTTGTAGGGTCTGGCATGTGATTCTGCATTATTGCCTGTAAAAGCCTCCAATATTACCCGGAAAACTTTGGCAGTGACATCGGAGAGGCTGTATCTTAAAACTTACAACTGTTAACAAAAGACAGCTTGTTTTTAATCGATTTTAACTAATTAACAATTCTGAACTGAGCTAAAGCAGAATCATTCACTCATGCTAGAGAAGTAAGATTCCAAGGAAAAATACATTTTCACTTAAAATCTTTACAAGAATCACGAGCCATGACCCAAGTGATTGACAGTACTAGATCCCATATTGACAGATAAGGCTGTAAAGGATTCCCATTATCAGTCATATTTTCATTTTATCAATCATGTTTCACTACTTTTTGTTTTTTTATTAACTGCTTACCATAAGCACAAACGAGTTGAAACTGCTTGATTTGTCTGATCAACCCTGTACAGGTTGCTACTTCAGTTACCAGTTACTTTATAGAGTACATACATCACAGATAATTTAGCTGATTTTAAATGGATTTCTTTTTTTAGGCAAATGCTACTTATGCCCATCCATATCCAACAATGGTATTTGCACCAGGGGTAAAATAGCTAGATTTTACATCAGTATATCAGACAGAAGTTTTGGGCTTTTGCCTAATAAATTAGCCGGAATTCTTCCATAGTCTGTTTACAATTTATCTGTAGCACCTATTTGAGCCACTAGAGGGAGCTTATATTTGTGTCGTGCGGTTTCTGCTACAGTAATCAGTAGGGATGGGTACGAGTATTTGGGTACTCGTTGGTGATGCATTTTACTATTCACGTACCTGCGCAGTGGTTGTTTTTGGCAACAACAGTTGTATTTAGTCGGCGTTACATGTACCATGGCAGCTGTGACCAGGAAAAGTAAGGCCTCAAACTTTAACCAAACCAAAATATGTGGTGTTAAAACTAAAATAGAAATACTAGTTTGATATTGAACCACATGTACTTAAAACACAAGAAGTAAGCAGCAGAGACAAGCAACGCACAGTCTTAAATCACATCCTCTGCTAGCCCTGTTAGCACACGTAGCTATGAGCAGTGATGAGCCTGCTTGTGCTAATAATGAAAATGATGACAGGAGATATGTTCCCATTAAGTTTTATGGGGTGAGAAGACTGATTTACAAGCCAAGAAAGTGGGAAGATGTACAATGACAGCGGGGCTGAATTGAAGGCGAATTAGCTTCAGGTAAACAAGGTGGCTGGCGAAAGTGTGTTCCTGTTTACGTTTAAAACTAAACCTGGTTTCCATTGTTGGGTATTCACTTACAAGAATATGAAAGTCTTATATTTTAATGTTGTCTGAAAGCCGATGCTACTCAACGGGCTATTGCAGGCTTTTTAGTAAACAGTAAGCTAAGTCCTTATGCTGAACATTGGTTCTGCATTGTGTTTCCATTTTTATCTTGTACGTAAAAAAATGTATTTATTTTCCGAGTACTCATTCATAAGGTATGGTAAGTACTCGCATGCTAAAATTACTTAAGATGTCCATCCCTAGTAATCAGAGATTATAGAGCAACCACAAGAAATGGATGCTTGGCTAGTGAAATGCCCAGCTGGAGACCAGAACACAGCCAAACTAGCACTTCGGAGAAAAGTCAGCAAGGTCACCCCGCTACCAATCACATTTAACCTGCCGGCAAGTCTGCTGAGTAATGCCAAAATGCACTTTTTCTTTCCAATTTAATATTTATAATATGCACTGTTTTAATGAGGGAGAAAATAAAAATGAGATTGATAACGTGTTAAATTAACCTTATAGGTCATGGTCTCATTTATCATTTATATTCATTAACACATGCATTAAACAAAGTTGTAATTTATCAAACATTTCTATCTCTTGGAAATATGTGGTTTACTTATTAAAGATTAAAGAAGCTGATGTAAAAATGGTGAGTAACATTTATTTCTGCACTGCTTATGATTTATAAATAAAGACTGTTGTAAATTTGGTTGCAACGGTTTGTCATTTTAAAAAATGGGTCCCTAGGAAGAAAGTTTGGGAAACACTGCTGTATATCTTAACTCAATCGTACTGCTGACCAAACTGTAACCAAAAAATGAAAAAGCTAATGTAGATCATCTAACCAAAGACAAAATGTCATCTGCATCCCAGGGGACTCAAACCCAGGTATCCCAATTAGCTTAACTGCTATGACCCTTAGTGGTGCCACGTGACTTAGTCACAATTTATGACGTTTGAACTTTACTTTGTTGTACCGGTACTTTTGACACTTAAGTACATTTGATATCAATATTTAATAAAACAGGTGACTTTCACTTTTAGCAAAGTCAAATTTTATCTCAAATATCTTTTGTTTAACTCAGTATGACACGTGGATTCTTGAAGTCGCATTGAAACTGAAGTCTCAAAGGGTCATTTTAATGTGTTTGAGTAAGGTGAATTATTTCTAAATGTTCCAGCAGTCTGAAAGCTGTCAGCTATTACTGCTTCTATGGTTGGCTCAGGACACGTGTGCCCACAACAGGACCTCGATTGCTGTTGTTTAACATCATCGTCGTAATTGTACTCTCGTCTTAGTAATAACATGTGCTTGTTGCTTTGCAGTTGTCTTCTCAAGGCCTGCCTTCAGAGCCCTACCCACCTTTCCAAAACCCTCCCCCAACCGACAGTGGCAACTACGAAGACCAGGCCTTCTATGAGATCCAGGTTCACGCTGGAGGGCGCCCCCCGCAGGGCGAACTCAACATGCACTTGCAGGGTCTGAAATCCACCGGCAATTATGTAGACTTCTACTCAGCCTCGCGGCCCTACAGCGAGCTCAACTATGAGACCAGCCACTATCCAGCCTCACCAGACTCCTGGGTCTAAGAGGAGACGAGGGTGGATGATTTGGAGATGGAAGAGGAGGGGGAGAATGGATGACGGACAGTGAACGGTGTAGTTTGAAGAGCAAGAGGACAGAAGGCGATAGGAGAACTTCCCTTCATCCCCACCCTCCCCTTGTGGTCCCTGAGTAGCATCACTGGTAGCAGGACAGTTGAGGGGGAGGATGGAGCGCAGGAAAAGTGAAAGATCCGACACTCCTTTGACAGACACCAGAAGGAGAAAGGACAAAAGAAGCAAACAGAGGAGTGGCCATGCATGTGCATGCACACCACCAACAGATTTCTGCACCTGAGTGCCTCTGGAGGGACGGACACGACGACAGAACATAAAGATGGAGAGCAGGATAAACATAATGGAGGAAAATGAAAGCGGACTAGAGGATGGAAGGTTTGGGAATGCAGCTGTGAGAGACACAAGGAGAAAGCTGTAAATATGTGGTATAGCAACCTGGCTTTTAGTGATGTGAAGCACAAAAAGCAGAGCTGTAGGACATGTAGAACGTCTGTCACATGAACTTTAGTTTCTCTCTATGACTTCAGTGTGATGTTTCCTCCTCTGGGCAGAGAGTGCTCCTGGACTTAGTCACTTGCAACAGCTTTTTCTTTAGTTGTGTTTCTACTTTTTAAATTCTGGACTCTGGTGGTATACTATTTGATGTACACTGTACATTTACTGAGACGCATTGTGTACTGTACATTGCACTATTTTCTGTGTCATGTCAGGCATTTCACCATTGGGTCAACCTCATTTCCTCACTTACGTACCCCTCCCTCCCCAAAGGCCACACAAATACCCACAGTATCTGCACTCAGACTAAAGAAGCTCACGTCACAGCTTCAGACAGATGTCAACATGGCACTAATGTGAAACACTGAATAGGAATTGTGTATCGAAGCATCAGTTCTGGTAGGTCACGGTGCTCCTTTGACTGCCCTACAGACAGCTGGCAGCTTTCTTTTTTTTAATAAAAAAAAATTATTTTTTTGAGGCCAGCTTTTTTTTAGAATTTATTTATTTATATTTTTTTGGCGGCTGTCACATTAACCCCTCAGATCACCTCTCTTTTCCCAAGAGCCACTCCTTTGAGTGAATTGTGCTCATTGTGTATATAACCGTGCCAAACAAGGGTTACATCCCATTAGCGAGAGTGATGCAGGCATGGGGGAGGGGGTGTGTGTTCAAGGGTCCAAGTTCAGCTCTGAGTTGAAAGTCCTCACAGTTCTAACGATGCCAGTTTGTAAATGCTTTGGTTTTTCTAAACTGTGTTTAAAACTGTCTAACTGCACCTGGACCGAAGAGAAAAACAAAAACTACAAAAAAACAATGAGCAGGAAAACCACAGGGACTGTGAATAGGCGGTACATGGCTTCCTCCAAAGTTGTACAAATTTAGTTGATTTCTGTGTTGTAAAATAATGAATGTTTGAAGTACAAAAAAAAGTTTTTTTCTGAGAAATGGTTGGCAATTCTAACTTCATGGTAGGCAAAACTGTTAAAAGAGTACGGATATATATTATATAAATCTAAATATATACTTTTTATGTGCAGATGTGGATGTCACTTATAGCAGCAACATTATGGAAAAAGACTTGTTAAAAAAAAAAACTGCTACATGTAGGAATTTTGTTCACTTTTAATTTTCAGGTCAACACACTAAATTGTCGACTTTGTGTAGTAATGTTGTTGCTATGTGGAGTAGAGTAGACCGGGGCCCAGGGATCCACGTTGTCATTGAAGCTGTCCAAAAAGGTGCTACATCCGTGATAAGTATTCTGTATTTTAACACAAAATGTTTGTTCCCCTGAAAAACGAATGATTACCGGCTGCAATCAGGTCACAGGTGACCATTTTAGACCGAAAAAACCCCTCTAATTTCTGATGAATTGGTCTCATGAGGCTGAAGTTGAATGCACGAGTATTTGTTGTAATTTGAATTTTTCTTTATCCCATGTTTTTTTTGTTGTTTTTTCTTTTAATATGAGAAAGGTAAAATTGTAACATTGTGACAACAGACCCTGGATCTCCCTACCCACTGCTGTTTAAAAGTCCTAAAGGTCATCTCCTGATGCTTGAAAATGACTTATTTGAAGCAAACTGTCCCTGCCAAAACACTGGGGGAAAAACAAGTGTACTGTATTTGTTAGTGAGAATCTGGAGACGCTAACAACATTATGTATGTCCTTGAGATCCTTTAGGCAGAAAAAAAAACCTGACTATAAGACCTGTATGGAGATAAAATCTCGGTAACTTTATTGTTGCTAGACCAAACGTGTTTTGAAAACAGAATTATGAATCTTTCTATTGCCTCAAACAGATTGCAACTGTTCCAAAAAATATAAACGGACCATTGAGGAACCTCTGACTTCAGGAGTTGTTTGTTCAGCTGCCATAAAGTTGTGACTGTGGTGTTTTATTTTATTAGAAAGATTTCACGAACACAAACCATCACTGTGAACACTGTTTTTCAGTCACTTACGTATACTTGGCTGGTTCTATGGCTCTAATTTGAATTGCCATTTATGGTGGCAATAATTATACATATGTATAACTTAAATCTTACAGGGGAATATCATAAGCAAAACAAGTGAAAAGGTAGTGCTGCTTATAGCTGATGTTAATCCCAAAATGTAACAAAATCAGGTTATGTGTTCAGTATCAGTTAGCATGGTGAACTAACCAGGTCAAAAGAGCACCATGACATGATCATGACACTAGAACTGACACAGCGTGCCTCGCTAACTGGTTAAAGTTTTGTCAACGTACTCTCCTCTGAGGAGTGCAGTATAGGACATAGGGTATGGTGTGTGTCCGTGTGTGTGTGTGTGTGTGTGTGTGTGTGTGTGCTAGAGCTTTTGTTCAGTTGTTTTTGTGTTCTTTTTCCAGCGTTAAAATTGTCCATGTCATGCAACAAAATATAATTTCCCATTTACACCAGAAAGGTTAAAATGAAAGCCCGCCAGGGCCTTGTCTACCTGTGCACAGATCATTTTTAGACACAAAAGTGAAAAGAGACTTGAGCCGGCGTCTTCCCTGAAGATTCTGCCTTCTAAAAAGAAAAAGTTTTTCCTTACCACTGTAACAGTGTGCTTGTTTATGGGGGAATGTTGGATCTCTCTTAACAATTAAAGTAATTGATAATAAGAGATGTTAGTGTAGACCTGCTCTACATGTTTAGAGTCATGGGATGACTTTTGTTGTGAATTGGTGCTACAGTATATAAACAAAGCTGACTTGAATAGACATTTTGGAAAACTCAGTCCAGGGTGAAACCTTTCAGAAAGCCTGTTTTATTTTTAGCCTACATGTAGACAGGGAAATGTGAATTTTAATATCAAATAATATAATAAAGTATGTAATAAACTAAAAATAATTTCAAAACAAAGTGCTTTACAAGAAGCATAAGTACACAATAAGTGAAAACAACAGAAGATAAAAGCAAATATCACACAATTAAATAGACCATCATTATAATTTTAAAAAAGGAGAAATAAAATACAAGAAAAAAAAGTATGACAAGTGCAGCATGAATAAAATTAATTTTAAAAAACATTAAAATACAGTGCAACTTAGATAAATAAATCATTTAATTCTAATCTTGTATCTTCACACTGCATTTTATTTGTTTGCATGTTATTTTCCCATTATGTTGATGAACAGAGGCTTCCTGATGGGATACTCAAATGAAATGATGATCAGAACCTTCTTTTTGTTTACATAATCATCTAGCAAGTCAAAAACCACACAATCCAAAGTACTTTTAGCGTCTTCCAACACTCTTATTGGACATGTGACAAGTGTAATTATTTCAACCACAGAGACTCCTCCTCGGGCAAAGAAGTGAACGTATAACTGTATTATCAGACGAAATGACAATCAGCTCCTTCCAACCAAGATAATATTCCCTGTTTGTACAGTGCTGTGAAAAAGTATTTGCCCCTTCCTCATTTCTAATTTTTTTTTTTGGCGTATTTGTCACACTTCAATGTTGGAGAACATCTAAAAAATTTTAATATAGGACAAAGATAACCTGAGTAAATACAAAATTAAGTTTTTAAATGATGATTTCATTTATTAAGGGAAAAAATCTATCCAAACCTACCTGGCCCTATGTAAAACAGGGTTATGCCACTGTGTGGAGCCATAACTGTAATCAAGCGTTTGTGATAATTGGCAATGAGTCCTTCACATCGCTGTGGAGGAATTTTGGCGCCGCTCTTATATGCAGAATTGTTTTAATTCAGCCACATTGGAGGTTTTTCATCCATGAATGGCCCGTTTAAGGGCCATTCCCACTTGGATTTAAGTCCAGACTTTGACTTTTGTCTTGTCAGTCCACAGAATATCTTCCCAAAAGTCTTGGGGATCACCAAGATGTTTTTTTGGGCAAATGTGAGATGAGCCTTTGTGTTCTTTTTGGTCAGCAGTGGTTTTGGCCTTGGAACTCTCCCGCGTACTCTCCCGGGCCTAGTCTAGTTCTTATTGTTGAATCATGAACACTGACCTTAAGTGAGGCAAGTGATGCCTGCAGTTCTTTGAATGTTGTTCTGGGTTCTTTTGTGACCACCTGGATGAGTCGTCGATGTGCTCTTGGTACAGTAATTTTGGTAGGTCGCCAATGTTCTAAATTTTCTCCATTTGTGGATAATGGCTCTCACCGTGATTCGCTGGAGTCCCAAAGCCTTAGAAATAGCTTTGTAACCCTTTCCAGACTTTCCAGACTGTCAATGACTTTGTTTTTCATCTGTTCTTGAATTTCTTTAGATCTCAGCATGATGTGTTGCTTTTTGAGGTCTTTTAGCCTTCTTAACCTTGTCAGAGAGATTCTATTTGAGTGATTTCTAGATTCATCAGGTCTGGCCGTAATCAGGTCTGGGTGTGGCTGGTGAAATTGAACTCAGCTTGCCAAAAATTGTGGTTAACTACAGTAAATTCATGATTTAACAAGGGGGGGCAATTACTTTTCACATAGGGCCAGGTAGGTTTGGATAGCGTTTTTCCCTTAAATGAAACTATATTTTGTATTTACTCAATTTATCTTTGTCCACTATAAACATTTGTTTGTGATCTGAAACATTTGAGTGTGACAAATATTTAAAAAAAACATTAGAAATCAGGAAGGCGGCAAATCCTTTTTCACAGCACTGGATTTCTGAAGTGTGATCACAAATTATTACATTACTATTATGCGCTCTAACCAGTGTGTGAAGATTTTTAAATTACATTTTCTAATTTTTATATATAAAAATTGTCAACATGATGTAGTTATCATCAGAGAGATCCACAGATCCAGTATGCCTCCTTTTCTACAAGACTTCTATGTAGCGTGTTGCACAGATATCTAATCAAGTCAGCAAACAGTTTTCACATGCTTTCTTATAGCATTTAATCTGAAAAAAGTAAACAAAATAAGGCAGGAAATGTTTTTACACGCATTTTCCTTAATAAACAGAATATGGTCATAATCTCTCTTCAAACACAGGCTTAATTATATTAATACCTCATCTTAAAAAAAAAAACTTCATTCAAAGATTCATTACCTTTGGTTGAAATAAATTTCAATTAACCACTCTATCTGCTTTTTCATATGACGTAGTGAACGTTTCCCATGTCTTCAAACTGGCCTCCGCTACTCTCAAAGCAACGCAGTCCCAGTCTGTTAAGCCTTGTTCCTGCAGTTTGAGCTGCAGATCCCAGGTGAGCTGACCTTCATTACCTGCTGTGACCCCTTGGGAGCTGGGCAGACTCTAGTCAGCTGTAAAACCAGTAGCCCCACTGCTAAATGCAGATGTTTGTGTGTATTCGCTTGTTTGGCATGCTCTGGACAGCACTTAACAATGTAATTCATGTGACCAAATGTTTATTTTAAAATGTCTTCTTCCTCCTCTTCTTCTCTGGGTTTTATTGGCAGTTGGGAAACCAGCTTACAGGTGCAATACCACCACCTACTGGAGTGGACTGTGCAGCAGACAGTTGGCTGGGGGAGCAGCGTTAGGTTCTCTTCATTCATCCTGTGACTCTAATGAATGAAATTGATGATTGCGTACTCTCTTTGAAGATTTCACCAGCAGGTTCCTCAGTGTAATAATATGTTTGCTGGCCATAAATATTTCACCCTTCTCTTCCTCGTAATTGTTGAGTAGAACAGTACATGATTGTTTACTGGCGTTTTACAGTGAATGCACAGTCCAGTTAGGTGTCTGCCTATAAAGTGCGTGATTTATGTATGTCCCATTCTTTAATGGGCGATTACATCTCTTCCTTTGCTTACCACCCTGCATTCCACTCATGTGCATAGATGTTGGCCACTGCACTACACTACAGCAGGAGACTCTGACCAATAAATGCCACGATGGTCAGATATCTCAATCTGGTAAAGTCATATCAGCGTCTGAGTGAGGCAGCCGCTTCTTCACCGTTGCTCAGGTCTCACTCTGTGCAGCCGGGGACACCAGGTCAGAGTGTGATTCAGCTGTAGAGTTCAGCCAACAGGTGCCACTTCCACACTTTACAGACAGCTTTGAATATGGGGAGGCTGCAACTGGACTATCTGCACAGGTTCAATACAGTACAGCTGCAAACAGAAACAAATGGAAACACTGATGATCACGTTAAAATGTCTAATGTCGCAATTCCCCTCGACAGCCTGATTCCTTTGGTCAGCAGATTGAATTGTATTAGAGATTTTCCTCTGATTTCTCCAACCACCTGACAGGTGTGGCATATCAAGATGGTGACTCATGTTCCATTTAAATTTGAGTATTTTTATAACTGATTTGACCCATTATAAAAGCATTGCCAAATATGTTTTCTGGAAAACAAAAACATGGTCACGTCATTGGGCTTTCATCAAATTTCATTTTCAAAACAAATAATCAGAAAGACTTTTACTTGTCACACTGGTGCTGGGAGAATTGCTCTTTCTCGTCTTCCTGTGTTTGCCCTGCACACAAACACACAGGATTGACATCAGCACAACTGTTTTCACTAACTTTATATCATCAGCTCTGCTGTAGTGCTGTAGAACCTGACTTGTGTTGTGTACATACAATATTGATGGTGGTTGTCCAGTTGTGGTGGTGCTGTTTGTGGAAGAGTCCCTCCTTCTCGGCCACTTCATAATGTCGCACCCTCTCCTTTTCTGGCAGCAAATTCAACTCAGGACAGACGACCACACAGCGTGAGCACATGCACTGACTGCTGCAATGATCAGTCTATAAAACAATTAGTCCATCAAAAGAAAAGTATATTGATAATTGGTTAAATTTTGCTTCAAGCTTCCTAACTTCAAGGATTTTCTTCTTTTTTTAATTTCATGTATGACAGCAAATGAAAAGTTTTTGGGTTTAGAACAAAAGAAGGAATTTGAAGATGTCATGAACATT
Source organism: Mola mola (assembly GCA_001698575.1). Lineage (NCBI taxonomy): Eukaryota > Metazoa > Chordata > Actinopteri > Tetraodontiformes > Molidae > Mola > Mola mola. The sequence continues at coordinate 1,934,194 of KV751329.1, read as the reverse complement.
TTTACCTTTTTTTTTGACACTTTACAGACGTATTATCATTAGATAATCAATCAATAAAGTTGTCAGCTTCATTCCTAACTAAGCCACTATGACAGCGGACGCATGTGCAAACACTCATCATTGTACTGTATATAAAGATGGATGACATGAGAGCTCCTGAAAAGTGAAGCCAAAGCATCTTCATTATGCCTTGGTGGTAAGCTGCAGTATAAATCACCTGTTATTTCATGTATGACAAGGGTCAAACTAAAAATTCAGTAAAAAAAAAAAAAAAAAAGAATTTAATGTTCTGATCTGTGCAGTGTCTTCATCATCTTTCGGCTTTACCTAGCTTTTTCTAGGAGTCGGCACAGCGAATCATCCTCTTCCATCTCTCCCTATCCTCTGCTTCTTCTTCTCTCACACCAACTATCTGCATATCCTCTCTCACCACATCCATGAATCTCCTCTTTGATCTTCCTCTTTGCCCTCTGCCTGGTAGCTCCATCTTGAGCATCATTCTACCAAAATATTCACTGTCCCTCCTCTGCACATGTCCAAACCATCTCAATCTGGCCTCTCTAACTTTGTGCAGTGGGTGCAGGTGAATATCCAGACTCGTATTCATGCCTGTGCATCCCTGCGTTGGAGCATGTGTTGATTTCGCGTGCAACTACATGGACATCTGAAGTGCCAAGAGTGCTCTCTAGTGGCCGTAAGACAAACTGCAGCACAGGTGGGCGGCCGCCATCTTCTCTGCATATAGCTCTCCAGAAGCGCAGGTTTTATCTTTGAGAGCTTCGCGTTAAGTCGTTTTCCATTACATAGACACAGTTGGAGCTCAGAACAAAGCATGAAGTGTCAGTCACAGGTTCAGAAAAGAGAGCCTCAAGTACATCCTTATTTCAGCTGCATGACCGCATAATATTTTTGTTTGTCTGTTTGTTGTCCAGGACAGGATTTTCTTTTTTCTTTTTTCAACACTCAAAGTTTTGGTCACAATTTATGTAATGATTGAGCAGTGTAAGGACAACAGGACGACTATGCAAGAGAAAACCTCCTAGAGATTTCCTACAAAATATCTCTGATCACTTATGATCATAATTTTAACAAACATACAATTTTTTTTCCTTTTGTAATTTAAATATATAATAACGTTGTGGAAAGATGATCAGATGTTTTGGGGTTTTTTTTTTTTAATCTACTCAGAACACCACAAACAGGCTTACTGCAGCCAGCAGTCATTTGGAGGATCTTTGTGTGTAATGAGATAGCACAGAGATGGACATTCTGCAATGACTGGCTTCATTACAACTTTATGCCAAAAAAAAAAAAAAAGTTATTTTAAAAAAAGTTAGTTTCACTGAATGACAAAGAAGAGCAGGAAATTGTCAAAAGAGCCTTATATTATAACTGCGCTTTTGATGTCTCTCTTAAAAAAATAAATGAATATCAGCATATTTAGATAGAACAGAGGAAAAATGTATGCATTTAGATGCTATCAATGCTAAATAACAACGGAATAACAAGTATGAATCACAGTATTTACTCATAAACAAGTGATGATGATAGTGTGACATGGATTTGCCAGCCAATCAAGTTTCATGTCAGTTTTTTGGCATGTAGATTTAGTATTCCTTCAGTCACCGATGCTTTTAAATCCCACTTAGTGTCATTCCTCCCCCCTTGTGACAAGATGAAATCCTCCATTAGCTTCCGTCCCAGTGCAGAAATGTTAATACATGTTACTCAGCATTTGGATTTTTGCTATCTTCGAGTGCTTTGTCAGAAAATATGAAAGAGAGAGGGAACTCAGGTTTGTTAAGATAATCCACAGAACTTCTCTTTTGACTAAACTACACCAGATAAAAGTGCAGCAGGAAAAGCATCTCATCATGGATGAGGATTTGTGGTCTTGATGAGTAATCAATAATGGGTTCCTCCTCAGCTGAAGGACCAAAAACAGGGTTACTTGTCTGAAAGAGAAAGACTTTTGCTGCTTTGGTAAAAGACATCAAAATTAAGAATACTTAAGTAAGTGTGAATGTACGTTTCTACATTTAGTTCTAACTTGGCAATTTATACCAAAACAATCTAGATGATATGGCACTACAGGTGAGAGTAATTTTTCATTTTGGTGAACTTACTTTTAAAAAACAGTCCACTGTACAATCCAGACTAGATCCAGCGACAGCATGGCTCAATCCTCCACTGATCTGAGATTTGATCCCTGATCCTGTCAACGTGCCATATTATACACACATCCTTTGTGTATGGCGCCACCAATGTGTTGAGGAGCAGGTAGACAGGTGCTTAACGCAAGTCGGTTTATCCAGACGTTTGTTTGTTTTTTGTTTGTCTGGTTTTTTTTTTATTTTGCGGGTGGGGGGCTCATTGTCATTGTTGCATTGTTACATTTCCAAAATTCCAAAACATATACCCTAAGCAGCAAAAAGAAATTGTAGCCCATTTTCCACAATACAGAAGAGGACAGAGCAATGGGCTATTTACAAGAAGTCAGCACGTCAGTCTAGAGCTAAGCTGTTTATTTTTGGCTCTGCCTTTCCAATTCTCCACAAAGTCCTTACAAAGCCTGCATGAGCTTGTTCTTCGCCTCAGCTGTCAAACACTGCTCATAAGGTCACCCCCCTCCCTGTAAATATCTGTTCTGCTATGCATCTCTGTAAAATGGCTTCTTCCAGCATGCTCAGACATCCTTTCTGTGGAAATCTGCTGGAGGAGCCAGCCACAGACCTGTCACTCAGACCCGCTGATCAACTTCCTGCCTTTTCAAGCCACATTTACATTACAAGTCTAAATTTCAACATGCCCACCATTTTGCTGTATGTGTCCTGTATTCATTCTCTCCAACTAATTATGTTCTCTTGCTGTTTTTTGTCTGTGTCCTCCTAAAGCCTTTTCCTTCCCTTGTCTGCCTCTCCTTTCCTCCTGCTCTCCACATTACTCTTGAGTGTTTCATCTTTCTGCCTCCTATTTTGCGGCCTGGTAATAAATGTTTTACCAGTTGTGGAGTAACCTTCACTTTAGACCATGCACATATTTGAAGTATGATGGAACCACTTTGCTTTGTCTGCTTTTTGTTTATTTGACAATGAATAGAGTTTAAGTGCTTTATATCTTTTATTTTGTGTGCAGATTTCAGTGGTAAATTTGCAGAAAAATGGTGTATTATGAAGAAGAACTTTATATTGCTGTTTCAATAACTGTCACACTCTTGGATAGGAGAACCATTAAAAGCTTTGCCTTTGCTAATGATTTTTCTCCTTTAAAAGCACATGGTGTGACTTTTTATTTATCACTTATTACTCTGGCTGTCTCTCATCTTTTCCTGGGTATGTGATTCGCTCACTGACTCAAGTCACTGAATGTAGATGTTTGATCAGATTGAAAGCATCATGAGATGGTTTATGATGCATGCAAAGTTCATTAGGTTTCCTATGCACCTCAGGCCATAAAGGCTACAAATATGTCCATGAAGGTTTTCAGTCATCCAGGTCATCTTAATCTTGAAGTGTTTAGTAGGAAGCAACTGGACTTCTTATTCTTTGAAGACATTTCGCCTCTCATCTGAAAGGCTTCTTCAGTTCTGAGGGTCAGTGCGGGAAACCCAGGTATTTAACCCAGAATGGGTGGAGGCAATCACCAAAAAATGGGGACATGATTGAAAGCACCCACCCTGGGGGGGCGATCATCTGGCTAGGCATGTGAGTTATTAAGGTCACTTGAGTCCAGGTGTGAATCACTCGAGAGTCTTTGCCCCTCACCCCTGGTTTCATGTGACACCTTGGGATCACATGGCCCCAGGTGTGCATGAGGGTTAAATCGCCTGGGGAGAGCTTGCAAGACAGCATTGTAGGTTGCAGACAAGTGGTGTCTTAGTCCACCACCTCTGTTTAGAGAACGTTTCTCCAAGTGGACATAGATGGCCTCTTTTACTCCTCTTTCAAACCATCTGTCTTCTCTGTCCAGAACATGGACATTCACTGCTCAGCGACCGTGAGACTTATGATGTCTTAAAAAGGGACCCCACCAGCAGCTACAAGAAGAAAGTGATAGACAACCTACAGAAACTGGAAAAAGACCACATCATTGACCGCCCTACCTATTACCGTCTGTACCCTGGAGAGGCCATTCCATGCATCTATGGTCTCCCCAAGATCCACAAGGAAGGAGCACCACTCAGACCCATCGTCAGCAGCATCAATTCGGTGACCTACAACATCGCCAAACACCTCTCTGGCATCTTGTCCACTTTGGTGGGGAACACACCACGCCACATCCAAAACTCCATAGATTTCACAAAGAAG
>KV751329.1:1912506-1929641 GCA_001698575.1 Mola mola | reverse complement strand
TGTGGATGACACATGGGTCAAAATCAAAACTCAAGAATTGGAGGCTTTCACTCGACACAAAATGCAGTTGACAAGAACCACCAGGGAAGATACAAAGGATAACAATTTGCCCTTCCTGGATTGTGCGGTGTCTCTTGTTAAGGATGGTAACCTCAGCATCGAATCTACAGGAAGCCCACATACACAGACCAGTACCTCTTGTTTGACTCCCACCACCCACTGGAGCACAAACTGGGGGTAATCCGGACACTGCATGACCGGGCCCAGAAGGTTCCCTCCAGCACAGAGGGAAAACAAAAGGAATTGAAACACATCAAGACAGCACTCCAGACATGCGGCTACCCTAAGTGGACCTTTGTCAAATCATCCAAAAGGCACCACAAAGAACCACCCGAGGCAGAAAGGGAAAAACGGAAGAACGTGGTTATCCCATATGTGGCAGGTCTATCAGAAAAATTCAGAAGAATCTTCCAAAAACACAAAATTCGAGTTAACTCCAAACCGGGCCGAATTTAAGACAGAGACTGGTCCACCCCAAAGACAAAACACCCAGGTATAAGTTCAGTAATGTTGTGTATGCCGTTCAATGCAAAGAGGAGTGCTCTGACCTTTATATAGGGGAGACCAAACAGCCCCTCCACAGACGCATGGCACAACACAGGAGAGCCACTTCATCGGGACAGGACTCAGCTGTACATCTGCATCTGCTCCTGCAAGGAGAAAGGTCACTCCTTTGAGGACTCCAATGTCCACGTTTTGGACAGAAGAGACAGATGGTTGAAAGAGGAGTAAAAGAGGCCATCTATGTCCACTTGGAGAGACCTTCTCTAAACAGAGGTGGTGGACTAAGACACCACTTGTCTCCAACCTACAATGCTGTCTTGGGAGCCCTCCCCAGGGTCATGTGATCCCAGGGTGTCACATGAAACCAGGGGTGAGGGGCAAACACTCTTGAGTGATTCACACCTGGGCTCATGTGACCTTAACGACCCACATGATACCTAGCCAGATGATCGCCCCCCAGGGTGGGTGCTTTCAACCATGTCCTCATTTTTGGTGATTGCCTCCCCCCACTCCTGGTTAAATACCTGGGTTTCCAGCACTGATCCTCACAACTGAAGAAGCCTTTCGGACGAGAGGCGAAATGTCTTCAAACAAGATAAGAAGTCCAGTTGCTTCGTACTAAACACTCCAAGGCTACAAATATGGTTAAAAAAAAAAATGCCTCTTAAAAATTTCATAATTCACAATCGTTCATCAAGTAAAGGTCCTTAGCCAGATCATGGTTTGCCTGTTAGTGACCACCGGGGCTTGAGCACCCAAATCTCCAATGTCCACCAGGAATTATGCCACACAAAAAGAGCATGTGAACTCAAGTAGAAAAAAGGCAACAAATCCAACAATTTCAGCAATCGGAGCAAACAGAAACTTAATATTAGCAGTTATGTTAACATATAAATAGTCAACTCATCAGATTGACTTTTCCAGTGCTGCATCATTGCAACAGACAGCTCTCTGAAGTTACGGCAAGTCACATCTTGCTTTCTTAAAAAAATGGGGCATTTCCACTCATCTCTTCCGTATCAGAGGTAACAGTCTCCTCCTCTCCTCCTCCTGCCTCCTCTCTATTCTCTTCATCTTGTAGTTCCACTTGGGAATCTGGAGCTGGTTTTGGTTCCTGCTCTGGCGGTGTTTTTCCGGTACAAAGCTTGGCGAAGGTGCCTTGCAAAGCCTCACTTTGGGTACCACGAGTCCTGGCCGCACGCTGCTCCTCCTCAGCATGTTCAGAGGCAGGAGACTTGCCCGTCTGATGGCCATAGTGGACACTGCGGCCATCTCAGTCAGCAGCTGAGGCTGGAGGCTTGCCCTCCGATCCCTGACCTTAGGAATCAGGAGGATCCGCGAGTTCTGGAAGAGTCTCTTGTAGTTGTTGAGTCTGTCTGGGCCCATTTGCTTGAACTCGGCCAACCGCTGTCTCTTCAGGATCTCCTGCACCGCATAACGGCGCTTCCCAATACATGGCGGGCTGCTTGGACACAAGGTGCGACATGCTGTGGCAATGAACGGACTGGAGATGCAGGTGGTGACCCGGACCATGTGCTCAAGAACGCCATCTTCCACCGGTTTTACCTTGTTGTTGATGTAGAACCTGTAAGGACAGCAGGTGAGGAGGTTGAGCAGATGACTCCAGCAGGACTTAGGCTCTTGGGCCTGGGCCACCAGCTCCTGCACAATAAGATAATGGGTTATAGAGGAAATATATCAAGAATGGATAAATTTGATGCTGAAAATTATTAAAAGTGCAATCAAGTGTAGTCATGATCATTTTTTTTTAACCTCCAGCATGGGCCACTCCATGGAAAAGGAGTCACAAATCTGTTCAGCACAGGGTTTTGACATCAGCCGATACATCAGGTTGGCCGTCTCGTATCGTCCAGTGAAGACAGCCCACTCTCGGGGTGTCAAACTGCGGCCTGTGTCCCTTGCCTGAATGTCACCTCCTAAAAATAGAAGGCGATATGGTAGTGGTCATTGTGAGGAAGAATATGTGATATTAACTCTCATATATAGATACATCTAAGAGCACACCCACACTAGGCTACCTGTACTCTGCCCAAGCATGATTGACCCACAAAGTCCAGTTTGTTTGATTGCTGTGAGTGCACCATACGCACCCTTCCTTGGTCCTGGCAGGGTTGGAAGAGGTGTGCTTTTGGCACAGTACAGTTGCTCATGCAAAAGCACCAGCATATGTACGCAATGCAGATATGACAATATAACTGAATGCCTCCCTCGTTGCGAATATGAACAGACCGTATCCGAACAAAAACACTCCAAAGAAGTCCAAATCCAGTAAAGTTGCCGTCATTTTCTCTCAACATACAGACGTAAGTGCAAGTAGTAAATGTGTTCAGGCACAGTTGGGCTCAGAACAGTGTGAGTGCAGGCTAGAAGGAACTAGGGAGGGGAGACAATCATGTTTCAGCACAGTACGAAGAAACTGGGCCAGGTGTGGCTATGCCCTGATACACATAGCTGTCAGATACATGTCACAAAAATAAAGGTAGTCATTCAGGAGTCCATTGAGTTCAGTTATTTAACTGTACAGTATGTGTGTTACCAGCCAGCATGAGAGCTCTGACACAGTCAGCCCGGCCCTGCATGGCAGCCTTCATCAAGGCTGTGAGACCGTGACAGTTCCTTCTCTCGATGTCCAGCCCAGGGAAGTAGTTCAGTAGGTAATTAGAGATGATCATATGGCCTGCAGACCAGAGAGAAAGACAGATGCGTGTTTTGCAGGTTAGAACAGACAATACACTTTTACAAAAGAACTCATTGATGTATGTTTAGATGTTTTGGGGTTTTTTTGGTCCAGTTTGGTTTTACTTTATCATTTATTTTATCATGATAAGCAGCTGAGTGGGAGTGATGGGCAATAAGTCAATACTCTAACTTAACAGCCCAGTCACAACAGTGCAGACTCCAACTGATGGCACCAACGCAAGTTGGCTTCATTCATATATCTATAATATTTTGGCTTCATATGTGTACAGTTACTGTCAGTGTGTAACTTTATGGTACACATCATTTTACAGTATAAATATTGTGAGCATGTTAGTATGCTTTAGGTACTATATTACAGCACTGCTTAACCATGCAAGGTTGTAGACGTTTTACTAGTCCAGTATGCCTTTGATGTGGCCTTTCCGGTCAGTCGAGAAGAGGCACTAAAACTGTTTTTTGTATGCGTTTAAGGCTAATTTCATATCAATATTATTGTCACATTAATTTCCATTAAGACTCATGTTATACATGTTTTACAACATTGGATATTCAGAATTCATATACTGGCCCTGTCTTGTTAGATTCTCAGCTTTTGTTTCAGCCCCCACATGTACCCACACAGTGTGCCAGGTACTCTGGGAAGAGGGGGTTTTGACCAAAACACAGACCACAGATCACAGAGCAGACAATAATTTAGTGGTATTTATTGGGATAAGGCTAAACTCACAGTATAGGAGTAGACAGTGGTCATATCCATAAAATCAGCCCATCAAGCAAACAACAAGTGAAACACAGGAAACCAAACTTCAGGAAACATTAGGAACATCCTGAACAGGCACCACCAAGAAACGTGCCAGTCTGACACGGACAAGGGAGCACATGGACTTAAATACACAATGAGGGTGGAGGTAATTGGACACATAAGGTGGGGCTGAGCGTAATTACTAAGAAGGAAGCATAAACCACGACAAGACATAACGAAGACATAAGGGGAAAAAAACCCCACAATAAAACATGAAACAAACTGGAACTGTGCTTCTTAATATCAAGACCTGCTAATTTGTACACGATTTCAAGCTGTTGTCACATTATTTTCGAACAGCCTGACATACAACAACTTGAGTTGTCAACTAAATCCAAATAAAATCCAGCTGATGAATCAGTCTCCTGAATGTGACCATGTAGAGGTTTCATCATGAGATAGGAATCCCCTCAGGAGATGCAGCTTGCATGGCGGCATGGGAGGATGGTCGATAATGGAATTGACCTCTGAAGACATGGTTTAATTCCCAGCATCGGCACACATTTTACATTTGGTGAAATTTTTTCCTCTCACCATTTCAGCCATGCTGCATTTGTGAGGAGCCTTGCACACCTGTTTCCCACGGGCGCTGCCGAGTACTTTGTCATGAAAGTGGATCGATACTTCTTTTAATGAAGCAGACAATAAAGCGTAGTCTGCAGCTATTCGTCATAGGCTCCAGAGAGCCATTCATCATCGTTAGCAGATGAGATGTCGGGGCACCATGTCTGATACCATCTATCCATTTTCTACCGCTTATCCTGTTATGGGTCGCGGGGGGGGGCTGGAGCCTATCTCAGCATCTTGGGGCGAAGGCTGGGTACACCCTGGACAAGTCGCCAGTTCATCGCAGGGCTGACGTATAGAGACAAACAATTCACACCTAAGGGCAATTTGGAGTGACCAATTAACCTAACCTCCAGCTTGCATGTTTTGGACTGTGGGAGGAAGCCGGAGTACCCGGAGAGAACCCACGCAGGCACAAGGAGAACATGCAAACTTGGCACAGAATCGCCCTGACCCGGGTATCGAACCCAGGACCTTGTTGCTGTGAGGCGACAATGTTAGCCACCCATAAAGCTCAAGGACACTTCGACTCATTGATGGGAGGGTCTGGAATCACTGGACGCCCGCTCTACCATCTGAGCCACGACCGCCCCATGTCTGATACATATTATGAAATTACACACCATGGCACTTTCTAAACCCTGCTAGTAAAAGCGATGCTTGCAAATGGAAGCACCACAGCACCACACCTCATAATGTCTGGGGTGCTTTAATTTGGTTCAATTTTTAATCTCAGTTCCAGCACTGTAAATTATGTATCAAAAGTAGTTGGAAGGAGAAATGTTAAAGTATGCAATATGTCTCAATGAGAGATAAATTAAATATAAGATTATGAAGAATGTTAAATGAGTTAAAAAAATGGATTTCTGAATACACAAATTGCAATACAAACAATATATTTGAATCCCAATCTCATAAAAATTAGACATCCTGAATCAGTGTGTGTGTATCTAAACAGTTAATAACTGATGTATTCCCATAATTTGCTTAGACTGTCATATCCAAAGTTTTTGGATATGACCAGGTATTAGCATTCCAAGATCTCTAAAATGATTTTAGTGAATACACTGTTAGAAGGTTACTGAAGGGAACTATAAAAAGAGGCTTTCAACATATCCTCATATGGTGAAAAAAGAAACTACAAACAGACACACTCAGAAAAAATGTCTCCTGGTGAGGAATGTGTGTTTTTTTCTTGATATGTTTAATATTATATTTTTACAATAACACAAATAGAGAGCACCAAAGTCAGTAAACTGACTTTGATGTACACCTAGTGTTAACAGTAGCTAACTTTTGCTCATTAGAAGCTACTGGTCACATCAGTCCAAGTACTAGTGCATTATGTTCCAAGTAGCAACCTTTTGTCATGACTGATAAATCAGGAAACAGAGAGAGGTTGGAGGTACGTTTACCTGCTTGTGCTGCCGTAATGAGAGCAGTGTTGCCTTCGTTGTCTTGCCAGTTAACATCAACATAGGGGCACTGAGAGAGGGCGAGGACCACGTCCACATAGCCATGGTAGCAGGCCATAATCAGGCCAGACTGAAACACAAAAACAAGAGTGTTTGAGTTTCTCCTCCATATTTAGTCTGTTGTTGATTTTGGCCATTAAAAACACACCAAAAAAAAAGTGAATTCAGAGCCATAATTCATTTGGGATGAAAATTACAATTATAAAGATTAAAAAAAAACATTAAATAATCTATGTCATGCTGCCTACAAGTAAATTAATTTTTTTTTGTTTTTTTTGTTTTTTTTTGTTTTTTTACAGTGTTTAACAAACAGGAAGTGACTATTACAGTCTGTAAACTCAGGCAAAACATGGTTTCCAACAGGAGTGGTGTCACTTTTCTCATCCAAAATTCTATACTAGCCAGTTAGCTCCCATAAGGGTAATAGCTGGTAAATCAGAGTTTAAATGTTTGAATTAGGGGTAAATTACAATCTCATCCCTCTCATCGCTTGCCACTGAGACACACTAATCAAGGGGCCTCTGCATGCAGAGAATAGCAAGAGTTTCCCACAGTGCAGTCTGATTATGTTGTTAAAGGACAAATAAAGAACTGTATAAGATATTTAGGTAAGAACAATTAATTTGTGCAGCGCCGAGGTCTGGTGCCCTTTGCTGGAAATTAAACTGGGTTCTTTTATTCTCAAACTGAATTCCTGGCATCTTATCTGAGACCAGCATTGTTGAAGCCCTGTCCAATTCTGATGTCTTGTTAGCCCAATAACATGTGTTCAGATGATTAAAACACTGTGCAGCTCTGACCTCATATTCATTGGGAAACATCAAGATATGGTAAAACAGATGATTGATGGCATTTGTAAATACACACAAAATTGTGATCAGATAGCCAGATTACATCTGAAGGTGGTTACATTACAGGTTGCATGTTAACTTCATGTGTAAATAGGGCCTGTGGTCACTACAATGGGAATGCTTCTGCAAAACTGAATTGTTGACAACAGGAAGAGTGTGTTAGAAATTTGCTTTACTTCGAAGATAGGAACACTGATCTGATTTTCCTCCAAATGCTACATTTTTAAAAAAAAAAAAAAAAAAAGTGCACAAATCTTTGGAAACTATTTAAAACTAGTCATAAAAGGAAAGCAAAACAAACTTTCCATGGTCTAGCCTGTATCAGCAACCAAATCTAAGTTATCTTTACTGATTTCCAATTAAAGGTTTTTCTGTCTGCAGTCAAAAGTTTTGTGATCAACATTTTTTATTTTGCCCACACTAATTTAGCAACATCTTATTAAGGGCTTGTTCTCATTGCAGGGCTAGTATTCCCAAATTAGATATGACAAGTGATAAAATATTGTTCTCCCAGTATATACCTGTGACTTTTAATAAATCGCCACAAAGTGTACAGCCTTAGTGTTGGAATAAACACCAAGACACAAGACACAAGACATAAGAACTTCATTTAAACGTAGATGAAGGGGATAATTGGAATTGCAAGATGATGGTGATGGCAAGAATTCAAGGAAAAAACTCCAGCAACTTTGAAATAGCTCAGATAAAGGAGGTCAACCCACTAATGAGGGCACAGAAAGATGAATTTTCTACAGCTAAAGTTTTTCACAGAATGCCTTTACACAAAAATGAAGGCGCTGTTCAGTAATAAGGCCAGCCTGATTTTAATGTAAATATTGAAGATAACATTCAGATTAAGAATCTTTTGTGTCAGTTTTGTTATTGCCAGGTCATACTATGAGGGGATTGAGTTAGCTCATCTCCAAGACAACATGTACCAAGTGAGCACATTTTCTGGATCACAGATAGACCGTCTCAATGTAGCCAGGCAATTACGTCTCACTCCCAGCTCTGTAAGCATACAAGATATCTTACCTCCTACTCAGGTCACTGTCCTGGCAAACCTTATAAAGGCTGCGCGCTAATGACAAGCTGTTTCTCGATATAGCCACTGTGCCATTTACACCATCCATCTGCCACTGGAGGCTTAACCGACAACTCTGAACCAAGATCAAGATTTGACCTTCAGTGTCCCTTTGGTGTTCAGGTGCTGAAACTGCTTCAGCTGGCCTGAAACATTAAAGAAACCAACAGTTCTGACTTACAGTCTAAAATTTCAACAACTTGTAGGTTGTAGATTGTGTTTCATCATTTTTGATTGGACATTTCCGTTCTTAAAACAGCTATACAAATAGTACTGTCTGGCCAATCATCTACATTACAACACAATATCAATATTTGATGGGACTGGTCTCATCTCATTTCTAAACTAGGTTATTTGGAGTGCTAAAAGGTACACTTATGCAGCTTTAAGATTGCACCAATCATGTATTTTCTCCAATTATAAGTTTTCCCAACTTAAATTCAGAATCATTTTGATGTTATACTTATTTGCAAAAAGGTAAATACCATCTTAGGTTTCTGAAATGTAACTACGGTCACTGAAAAGGACTGCAGTGCGCTTTACACTATTATATCACATAGGCTATCACTTACTACAGGTGACTTTGGTGAAACTCTATGGGCTGCTGAGTTTTCTTAAAGCAGCCAATAACTGCTAACTGTTGTAACTGAATTTGGCTCAGCTAGCCAAGCAACTTAGGATGCCTTTACTCCACAGCTGTTTCTGTCCACTTTAAATGAACCCTGGTGCGTTTTGTTGTATAGTCTGATTTGTTGGCGGACCAAGTTTTAGACCAAACATAGGAAGTGGACCAAAAGACAATGAATCAAGTAAAAAGAGACAAAACAAACAGCCGGCGTTTGAAAATAAAATTGAGTTGGCACTACAGGAGTGGATCAAATGTCTCAAGGACAAAGTAGGTTGATGATATCACAGTTGCTAACAGCCACTCACGAAAACATCAAAGTAACTATTGAAAGAATAGAGCGACATCAATCAGCCGCACAGCTGATTGATGTTGTATTAAGATTCATTTGTTTTACACTAATAAACAATACACATGTAAGAAAAGGACGGTTTGCCCCATCCTCTTCTGTCCGATAGTTGAGTAGTCATTTTGAAACCTTGGCATTATTCAGAAAGTTTGGTCCATTTGGCAAAGTGCAGAGTGAAAGCAGCAATATCACCCCCCACACCCAAACTGTGTTGTAATCTGCACCAGAACCTGAGCAGGGTGGGTGGCCAGTAGGGTTGAGAATCATTAAAACTTTAGCATTTCCGATTGTGGTTCCAGATCTGCTTTTCAATTCCAGTTCTAAACGATCCTTGATTCAGCTTCTTTAAGTGTCCAGGACTGAAAATGTCACTTGCTTATTTCACTAAAAGTTATTCCTGAAGCCCATCTCCCCTGTTCCCACAGAGATACAGAGCAGGAAAACGACAGCACGGGCATTTAGTCCGCACTCATCCCTCACATTCTGACAGACAGAGGGGAGGAGCTGGCTGTTAGCTGAGACGGCAGGAGAACGGAGGAGAGTGGCCTTTGCAACACAGCAAACACAGCACAATGATTGTTACACACTGTGCACCTGGCAAAGGTGCTTTGCCAGTTTTGTAGTACACCCTCCCTTAGACGAAATTACATTTGTGACAGGTGTTGCACTGCGACAACTCCACATCTTTTTTAGAAAATGAAATCACAATTTTGAGCGTTAAGACAGCATACATTAACATTATCCAGACTCATGTCATGTATAATGGTTATTTAAGAATCGATTGGTGGAACTGAAATTAAAATTTCTTAATGATTCTGGTGGAATCGAAACTTTGGAAGCAAGACAAATTTGGGTACCGTCTGGATACCCGGTCCTAGTGGCCAGTGGAACTGGATTCAGCAGCCTCAATAGACATTTTGCCAGAGGTGAAAACACAGTCGAGGACGTCGATAACGAAAGTGAAGAAAATAAAGAGTGAGTGACCAAGCAAAAGGCTGGGTAAAAGAAAATCTCAGCTTGGCTTTCCAAGTTATGCTTCATGTTGTTACATACAGATATCTATTTGACGTCTCCATATGTTGGTAAAATTGTCAAATGAGAAGTTCTTTATCATAAGTCATGTCAGCCCATTTTGACAGAGGTTTAACTGGTAGCAACTTTTAGACAGATATTAGCTGCATGTTGTCCCTGTTTCAGGTTGTGGTTTAGACATTTTTATGACGCATTTTGTGAAAATGACACACTGGGATAGAAAAATGAAATAGGTGTTGAACTAAAGCTGACAGGGACAACAAGTCTATTTCTATCAAGACAGGTAGAAAGACAATGTAGACTTTGCTAATATTGGCTTTAAGTGAAAACAAAGTCAGAAGTGCAGGAAAACAGAACATTTGATCAAAACATGTTAAACCCAATGGAACCTACTCTTCTGTTCCTATCCGTCTCTTTCACTTCGTCTTCAGTCACTCCTTGTCTAATCATAATCTTGACAATGACAGCGTTGTTGTTGCAGCAGGCATTAAAGAAAGAAATGGGCTCCGGGCTGTCAGGGCTCTCTGGGCGGCACATGAAGGACACAACTGAATTGTCTGGGGGGTAGAAAGAATCATCAGAGGCAATGCTCCGTGTGTCTGAACGGTCCAGCAGGGCCTCAAAGTCCAACTCCTCAAACTCTTGGTAGATATCATCCTCATCCTCCCAATAGTTTCGTGTGTAATCAACTTCAACCTCTTCCTTATTGCCCTCATCTGACACATCACTCTCATCGCCGTTTCCATTTGTGATGAACATGATAGGTGCATCCATAGCAACGTTATTGGTCTTAAACTGACTCTTATCCAGTCCAGAGCATAGTGGAACTCCATTCTCTTGAACCTTTGAACCTTTACTCTCTTCCACCATTTAAACCCTCCCCTGCCCCCACACACTTTCTAAAATTCTTGTGGGGTGTCAGGACAACTCTGGGCCAACCTAGAATTTCTATCCACTACCCAGGTGTAGTACTATGTTTCATCCTACCCGAAAGTAGACGGAATTCTGTCAGGCTATTGACATCTATCCATTTTTGTCTCTGTCAGCTTTCCGACAAGACGACAACGAAGGTCACCAGAAATCATTGCACATTCTGCAAATTCTCCATCGAATAAATCTTATCAGGATGCCATAGAGGTTAGGCTTCCTTCAGACTCCACCCAACAAAGTCATCAAGAAACATTTGCTCCCACGCATAATCCAAGCTGGTCATTCTTGATTGGTGAGGAGGCTCAATAAAAAAACTATTAAAAGTGTTCCTCTTGCCCTTTGACAAGCCCCAGAGTATCCAGGAGTCACAAGCTGTGGAAATGCAATCGCCCATTTCCATAATACTTTTTGTAATGGCACCAAAAACTTCATCAGACACTTCATGGCTTCAGAATCCAAACTGAAAAGTGAAATCCATGGAGACTTGATGAGAAGTTGCAACTAAAGGTGCCCTTCTAGAAGTTAAAGAGCAGGCAGTCATCTTACAGTCACCACTAACATTACTGAGCAACTAATCCTGCGTGTCCCAGTGAAGAAACATCAGACCGATGATTGCCAACAATAGGATGAGACATTCTCTTGAAGTGACGTGCAATAATCCCTTTAGTTGCTCTCTCTCTCTCTGGATCTGGCAGTTATGTGGCGTTCCCCTCACCAGTGACTAAGAGTTTTTCAGTGTTTTCTGTTAGGGTACAACAAAGTCTAAGATTGAGCTGTACAAGCATACAGGGGACATCTTAACTTTTAAAAAAATCTTTTTTAATAGAAAAATGTTATACTTTGGGGCGAGAAAATAAATATGTGTCCCTTTCAAAAATAATTAAAAATAACTAAGAATATGTAAAATAACCATATCAAATGGAGAGACAGACCTGGAATTCCATGAAAAAGTTTACATGTACATCAATTTACTACTTTTGTTCTGACAGAGATCTCTTTTAGATAAGTAAAGTCATTAGAGCAACTGGTCAAGCCAATCCAAGCTTAAAATGGATTTCTCAACCATGTGACATTTGTGTGCAGGGCACAGTGGACTTACTGGGATCATTGTAAGACCAACATAGGTCCTAATGTCCCCTTCAAGACATACTTTTTGCCCAGTACCGCTCTTAAGTATCAGATTGAATGATGAAAAATTCTGGGGTGCTGTAGAAGCAAATTATTTTTAATAATTTCAAAGTCAAACAAACTTTGGAGTTGTTGCTACCTGGTAAATGTGTAACTCTTTTGGGAAAATGTCAAAAATTGTGTTTGTTAGACTTGTTCAGCATTCAGTTGTTGTTTTTTTTTAGAGCTTCTTCACTGACAAAGATACTTATGTAGCTTTAAAGAACTCTATAAGAGAGTCGAGAGTAAACTGGAGCAGTAAACGCATAAGCCATAAAACCTGACCTGAAAATGAAACTGTAAAGCTCTGTAGAATAGAAAGGTAATGATGTGACCTCTTTTGGTCATTGTTTTATTTTTCCCTCCCCTGCACTTATTGGTGTCTCTTTTCACTTTAATGCTAGAAAAATCTTTGTTCTGCTTTGTCAAGCACCAACACCAGGCTGAAAAATTTAGCAACTAGCTAATGAAGCATTCATTGGTTTTTTATTACATTTTTCATTTAGGTATTCCTCTCTATGTTTCTTTTGTTTCCCCTAAAAACACTATTATGCCCTTTCTATTTTAATCTGGTCTGTACAAAAGCACCTTTGGTTCTCTCAATCTGTTTAACTTTACTACAGTTAATCTAAGTGTGGGGCAGGTAATCATTTAATAACCTTTGATGTGACATCCGAAATACATTTAATTAAATTCTTTATTTTCAATCTTTGCTTTATAGATAAGTCTTTCATAAATTGAATTGTAAATTTATCTATAATCCTTCTTATGCACTTGTCAATACATGTTTTAAATATCAAATTCCCAGTGCTACCCAGTAAGAGTTTTCATTATCTATTCTCTTACACAATAGTGAATTTAATTTCTAATGATTGAAACCCATTATGTTACCTTGATATGAGAGATTTACTTTGACTACAATTGTGTTTCATCATTCACACCAGAGTAATGTTGGACAAATATATTTGTAGTTACCTTCTCTTACTGACAGGACCGCATCCGTTTATGTGCCGAAAGATGATTGAGGAGAAAAGTAAAAGATCAGAAACTAACATAGACGTAAAACAAGGGAAGGAAGAAAGGCAAATACTGAACTTACGCGACACATGAGTCCAAATGAATGCTAATCAAGCTCCACGTCTGCTGAAATGTGTGCAAAAGAGTTTGCTATATCAACTACAAAAGATGCAGTGTTAAATAATCACAGCTTGAAAATCATTATTGCAGGCTTAAACATGTAGTACTTTAAGCACTTTGGTTTTTTTACCCTCTTTGAAATTTTGAAAATTCAAATCAAACTTTTTTTTTTTTTTTTTGTATCATCACCATGCAAATATTCAATCGCTTGTAACATTTTAATTTAGATTTATATGTGCTTCCATGCATGTCTGCATGTTTGCATACATTATTGTGGAACCCGGTGAGTAGGTTTGCAAGTAAAACAGTCTAGTTCTCATGGAACAGAATGGAGGATTTGTGTCAGGCAGTTTGGGATTAATTCAAAGTGTTTTGTGGGTTGGTAAGGTTTACCACACAAGGACACACTAAGCCAACATGTATTCAGGCAGAGGCATACTAATCTTTGTCTTTGTTAAATCCTGCTTTTCCTGCAACACTTAAAGCATAAAAGGATTATTTGCAGGTTCTCTCTTTAAGGTCTAAAATTTCTTGTGTTAGAGAAGGTGCAGTGCAAATTTTACACTTGTTTTTGCCTCAAGTCTTGTTTCACAATAAACACGAACAAGAAATAGAAGTCTTTGTGACACCACACTAATCTTTTCAAAGCTCCTTAAGGAGGAACAAATCACAGGATCCCAGTCTGTGTGTTGATTGCCCCTGAGAGGTTTATCTTATTCTGCTTGTGAAAAATGAAAACCTAGTTGAACAAATGAAATACATCTTTGACGAGAGAACTGTTTTTCAGATGCATTTACTCCTAATCTCTGTTTGGCTGCCAAAACAGTTTAGACTCTGCATTAGCAGAAAGATAATTGTAATTAGGAGAAATAATCACGTTTCCTAGAGGTGAACTTTTGCAGCTTTCATCAGACCGTATCCCAAACCAGAACTGGTCATAATTTGCTGGCGTTTAATCATGAAATTAACGTTGATATTCAATAATTGTTTCGCTGCTTAATATTTTATGGTCTCACTTTAATATCTGAGTGAATGTTGGTGTAATGTATTTTCTAATCAGATGTGCAAATAAAATTAATACTACTAGTTCTGAACAGCAACATTAAAAGGTGAAGAGCTTTCATAGAGGACTTAATGCTCATGAAGACAACAGTGGAAATCTGTCAGGTAGTGATGTAGTCCAGGGGTTTACACAGGTATACAGCATTTACCCACTTACTTTTCAGTCAGCTTTAAAATCAAATCAAACTTAGACCACCAAAAATAACAAATTACAATTTGTCTCACACCCTGAACAGGGAAAAATTAAAAAACCTCCGCGAGGACTACAGAGGAGGGATGTTTCTTCCTAAAACAGACAGATGTGCAGTAGATGTCACGTGTGTAGAACAACATAACAATAACAAATTGATTAAAATATTGCTGATAGAAGATAAAATATAAGAAGTCCATGAGCCCAAGGGTATGTGAAATTTATAGATCCAGCTAGCAGGTGTAGTCTGTTGGTCCTGAAGTCATTATAGTACATGGATCCAGATTTGTAGTGGGCCATCCAGACTAGGATCCAAGTCACGAGATCTCCTGTCCTAATGTGGCCATTGGCATCAGGCAGCACCACAGCAGCAGCTACGTCCACAATCTCTTAAAACCAGTTGAGACAACAAAGCACAAAGAGTCCAGTGAAGAAGTAAAGTTATTGTATTGTTTTGTTGGGATGTGGACATTTAGATGAGCAGAAGGGGAGGAGAAGAGAGGAGCTCAGTGTATCATGGAATGTCCCCCTGGCAACCTAAGCCTATAACAGCATTACTAGGGGCTAGATAGTGCCAGCCCTCACTATAAGCTTTATCAAAAAGGAAAGTTTGAGGTCTATTTTTAAAAAAAGAGAATGTGTGTCTCTTGTACAATGACCGGATGATGGTTCCACAGGAGAGGAGCTTGATAGCTGAAGGCTCTGCCTCCCATTCTACTCTTTGAGATTTTGGGAATCACCAGTAACCCTGCATCCGGGGAGTGTAAAGTTCTGGTTAGGTGATACGGTACTATGAGCTCTTTAAGATGGGATGGTTCCTAATCATTAATAGCTTTAACGTTGAGGAGAAGGATTTTAATATCCTGTCACTGCTGCTGCATTCTGTATTATCTGAAGACTCTTTAGGGACCTATTAGAGCAACCAGAAAACACAGAATTACAGTAATCCAGCCTAGAAGAAATAAAATGCGTGGAGTAATTTTTCTGCATCTTGTTGAGATAGGATATGCCAGATTTTTGCTATATTACGAACTTGAGGCTCCTTGAAATCTGTTTTACATGTGAGTTAAAAGACAGCTCCTGGTCAAAGATAACACCGAGGTTTCTTACAGTGGTACTAGGTGAAGGCAATGCCATTCAGATTAACTATGTTTTTGGATAATGAGTCTCTAAAGTTTTTAGGGCCCAGCACAATTACTTTACTTTGTCTGAGTTTCATAGTAAAAAGTTATGAGACTTCAAGTATTTTATGTCCGTAGGACATGCCTTGAGTTTAGCTAACTGATGGGTTTCATCCGGCTTCTTTGATAATATCAATTGTATATTGTCTGCATAGCAATGAAAATTAATGGAGTGTTTTTTAATAATACCTAAAAGTAGCATGTATAGAGTGAATAGTCTTGGTCCAAGCACAGAACCTTGTGGGACTCTGTGATTAACACATCCTTAATTGTACTTCATACACTCTAAGAGTCTGAAAATCACATTAAACATGAAATCTCCAAAAACCCCAAAAATAAAACGCATTTGTCTTACAACAGCCACTCACGCTCCGACCCCCGACTCCTTAATTTTCCACCAAAACTCCCCCTTCCCTTATCAACCCTGCCCCTACTTCATTTATACATTTATTTATTTACTTTTTCCCTGAATATCACAATATTCATAAATTCATAAATACATTTCCACACATCATTGAACTGTTTAACTTTATTATTATCCTCAGACAGTGGCTTTTTTTTTTTTTAAACGAGAGAAAAACAGGATCAGTCATCAAATGGGAACCTAACACAATTTCTCTACATCCTGAAAAATACTAATCTAATCTAAAATCTAATACAGAGATAAGTCCCTCATCTGATGCAGTGAGGAGGTCATTTCTACCTGTCTAATGACTTCTAAATTCCCTCTGCTTTGCTTACTTGGTGTACAACAATGTATGTTAAATGAAGTAAAAGGTTATATTTTTAAAGCAAAGCATGATGTTTTCCTAACTGTATCAAAATGTTTTTCTGATAAAATGTTAAGTAGTGCAATGCAATAATGTATTTGTGGTATTTTTATTGCTTAAACATAACCATCATTTTTGGGTACTAAATTTAACCTTGTAATTTCTGTAGTTAAACTTTACCAGGTAGCTATGGTGCATCAACAATAATCCCCCTTTGCCCCTGGGATGGTTTTCTCCATCATGCTTAATCTTGGTGTTGGTGTTGTGGGGGGTTCTTGGTGTGCGAGCATCGGTGGTTGTCCTGTAGGAGTGAACTATGGCTTGTACCAGACGCACGCAGCATCTGCTGGTGGTGTTCATTTATCTCTCTGTATGTATATCAGTCCAGAATGAAATGTTTTGTAATTATCTTTGAAAAATAATGTACACCTGTGCATATAATGTATTTCTCAAACTTATGAGTATACATATAAGGATCTTTATTTTTATTTGAACTTTTTTATCAATTCATTATTTTTTGACTCAAATCTTTTAGAACATAACTATTGATGAAAATGCCACTGAATGCCTATGTTGGTGGTTGAGGAAAAATGAAATAAATACATAAATAAATATAAAATAACCACAC
>KV751329.1:1871033-1912366 GCA_001698575.1 Mola mola | reverse complement strand
AAAAAATTGTTGGTTTTTTTTACCAAAACCTAACTGAAGCGTAGAATAAAATTTGTGATTAAAAAAAAAAAAAAAGCAAATCCTACAGGATTTGAAACTCAATCCATGAGGCTGGCTGTGCTCGAGTTGCCTGATTTGAGACATTTTATAATGGAGCAAAAGAGACTTTCTGTCAGAAAGTGATGTCTGTGAGAAGCTGTATGGGACTTCTGTCAGAAGGCTCTGTGAACTTTCTGTAAGAAAGCTTCTGGTATTTTGACTGACAGAAAGCTTTGAGGGATGTTGGATTTCATCAAAGGACAGAATTTGTAAAAGAGAAAAACTCGCACAGAAATACCATTCGGCGTAAATTTCACACAAAATTTAATTTTTCTAAATGCTGAAATAGCATATCACTGTTGAGCTAGTGGTTCTGAATTTTTGGATTAAGACCCCACAATATTTAATAAAGTGTTCTCAGTTCTAGGCTGCATGTCATTGTCAATATTTTTGAGATATTTTTTCAGATTAGTTAATTGAATTAACTTTTTGAGGACTATGGAGGAAGAAAGGGAGAGAAAGAAAAAAACTAAAAGTCAGACATAACATGATTTATAATGTGTTTTTTTCCTTTTCTGTTATGTTAGTCATCTCATTGCTCCTGAGATGTAGCTTGTAGCCCCCTACAAGCATGATAACATGTTTTGTTTGAGGCTCATGTCTGCAATGAGAAGAAGAATGACAACACGCTGAGAAAACATCACAACTATTTATTACCGTTTCAGATAATTTGAACCAACAAATTTTTGGTTTAGGTTACGGTACATGCCAATGCCTTTTTTTTTTTACCACATATAAAAATAGAAATCATTTACCTCTAGTAATGGCAATCCAAGACCAAAACTTTGAGTGTCCAGCTAAGGTGAAGAAGACACTAAAAGATGACTTTATAGCATTTGTGAGCATTCCACACAGCAGCACTTCACTTAATGGGTATCAAAACTCACAATCAATGGAAATACAGTTTATATTTACCAATTCATCTACCATAAATGCGGTACAGAGAACAGATGCAAAATTTGTAATCCAGTAATACTGCGTCAAGGCAGTGAAGTACTGACTTTCAGGTCTCATTGGGAGGAACATCAAAACAGGACTTCCTCTGGTTACAGTGTTATTGGTTTTCTGAAAAGATTGACAACTATGGTTTAAAGTGCAACAAAAAAACAGATCTGCTAAAAAAAACAAAACAAAACAAAAAAAAAAAATAGAATTCCTACTGGACAATAATAGTAAAAAAACAAACAAATGAAAAATTTAAAATACCTCAAACATCTATCTCAGGATTTTAGGAATCCAAAAACCATCTGGGAACTTATTGGCAGTAACATACTTTTTTAAAACAATGGCTGCGTCTTTTGTTTTTAGCACCCGCTCATTTTTCAAAAGTACTTAGAAGGCCTTGTCCTTCAGTGGGTGCAGGACATAAAGGAAGTGAATTTGAATCTTTTTTTTAAGTGAGGCAGCAGAGGAAACAACATGTGACATTAGTGAGACACCAGGAGTACACTGGCTTTACATTCAGCATGCAAACTGTGCCTTGAGGAATACCAGCAGTTGTGGAGCCTTAAATGTTTGGAACTCTTCTCTTTATACTTAGCTAACCTTCTCTCATACATCTAGCTTCATATTTAGCACGGATTGAAATGTGATATAAATTACACTAACAACTAAAGCAAATTAACACATGACAAAGCTGAACTGATCAAGATACAAAACTGAGTGGCAATAAGAGAACTGAGGTGTGGCTTCTTGTTGCTATGCCTTATTTTGTGGTTGAGCAATTTTTAATGGGTTGGGAGACAAATCATTTCATGGAGGTCTGTACTAGAGTATATTAAAGTCAATTTTTAAAATGGTGTTGACACCCTTTTTTAAGTCTTTTTAAGCCACTAAGCTAAAGGCTTGTGCATCCCACTTCATGTTTTCTTCTTTGTGTGTAACTTTTTTTTTCTTAAAGGAGCCATCCCCTTTATGTTTTTTTTAGGAGAACAGTGCAAGATAGTTTGTGTGTGAAAGCGAAAATTGCTTTGTGAACTAAAAACTTGACTTTCCATCGGTGTGACGGTGAGTACATAATGACTGAATTTTCAATTAATTTTTGTATGAACGCTTCATTTAAGGATAAAACCATTAGATATTTTGAATAAGACCAGGTTCTCATGTATTACTAATACTGTTACACAGCAACATTTGCTCTAACTGACCACATTAAACTACTGATTGTATCAGCTTGTGTAAGGCTGCAGCTGGTAAACTTTATTCAATTGAGCTTGGGTTTATTCCTTTGCTATGAAATTCAACCGTTCATATGTTAAAAGACGAGTTTTAAGTTTTCTGTCAACAGTTACACCATATCCCTTTAAAATACCTGAGGTGAAACTTTTGAGCTGCACAGCTAAGGCCAAGAGCCATAACCTACCAATCACATTAACAGAGCAGCTCAGCCACCTGCAGCAGGAGAAACAATATTCAACAATGCACCTTGCATCCCCGCAGTGCTACACTGAGCTAAAACAGAACCTTCTCTTCACAGTCATGCCTCAAGTTACATTATGGAGGGTTCCTTCTGCTCGCCCTGTGACACCGTACCTACGGAGGAACGTGTCTGGGGACAGTTGAAACAACCAAGCTGAATCTCTCACACTCACCCATTATTCAACAGACAAGTAGAACAAAGTGAGAGTGACTAAGAAAGCAGGAAGCGACAGAGGAAGACACAGGAGCAGAGCTTATTTAGCACCTCTTCAACACAATAAGAGCCTTTCACCTTCACTCCAGCACCGTAATTTTCTGTCCTCTACAGAAGCTCAGAAACAATTCACGAGTACACTGGTAGACATTAGCTTGATGCCCTATAATTACACTCCACTTCTGAAGGTCATGGTAACTGTCATGTTTTATGTGTGAAACTTTGGATTGTGAGGGGCAGCAGTAGCCCATCAGCCGCTGCTGCCCTCTTCACTGGCATGTTTCGGCTGGCCAGCAAACCTGAAAAGATATGAGGTGACACAGTAGTCCAAGTTTTTACATGATCCACCAGCATATCTAGGAGACCTTTAAAACCCACATTAGGCATTTTAAGTCAAGATATCCTAACCTATGCTGTTTTTTTTTTTTATCTACACTACCATATGATCTAAAATCATCAGTGCATCCCTTTTTTTTTTAATCCAACAGTAGCCTGTTTGCAAACAAAAGTGATTTTAATACAGTAAGTTGGGAGATGATCTTGTTTTTATGCATTTTTGCTGCTGGTTTTTACGGCCAACTGCTAAGGATCCACCAGTGCCGGGTGCAGAGCAGGACTGAGTTAAACCAGCTGTTGTTGATTATAGCTTATACAGTTACTTTGAGCTGTGGTTCATGATTATTGGGATTGAAATAATAAAATGCTTGAGACGTTTTGGTGTATGTGTAGTGAATGTAAAATATATAGTCACTTTCTTAAACAACTGTTAAAAAATATCAAAATATTCTAATTTTCGGAGTGGTACTTTAAATAGGTTGCACCTTTAAAACATAAGAACTGTTAAGAATCACTGCCAGGAAACAACAGCAGATCCATCCAAGCAAAAGCAGCCAACTGTAATCAAGAAGTCGCTTAAACATATCTGAAACAAAACTGTTTATTGAGAAAATTTATTTTGCAGATGTTTTAATTATATCTGCATTCGATTTTTGAGCAGGAACCTGTTCATGCTAATCGAAGAGACACCAGTTAGCTATCAATCAGTACTTTGTAATTTGAGATGTACCGTACTGTTTTTTGAAATGTCCTTTAAAATCTTTACATTACACTGGCCCTACATTTAAGCATGAATTGTCATTTAGCTAAGCAGGTCCACAACGACTGACTGAATGATTAACTCTGAGAAAGGAAAAACTGTCTTCAGTTTCAGTTTGTTAGGAAATGTGAAGGACGAACGCCAAATTAGCGGACCAATTTATCTTCCATGGCCTAAATGAGAAAGATAAACCAGTTTTCCAGAACTTATCTGGAAAAACTTTGTTTTTTTTAGCTGTTGGCTCCTAACCTTTAATGATAAGCAGAAAGGTGAGGTGTGAACAGCTGATTAGCAGCACTACGAACCACCAAGGGCCAGATAGCTCATATTATTTTCTTATTTCAAACAGAAATAATACGATCTGAAGCTATGTTTACACTTGAAACTTCACTTATGATTGTTTTTCTGTGAATAACCTCTCCTCTCCTGGTGGTGGAATTAATCTGGAAGGTCTTGTCCAGCCCAGACTGTAAATTCACAAGAGGAACATCTAAAGAAAACCCATGTTTTGGGCAATGTCCAGATTGTTTTTAGATATCCCTTTCTTCTTTTATTTATTTATTTTTTTTACACCCTTAACTCAAAAGAGTCCTTAGAGGATCATCTAAAAGCTAACTCCAGAATACTAAAAATCAAAGAAAACACATGTAATAAAAACCTCTAAAAATAAAAATAAAAGAATACAATCAAATTGCTACATTTGAGGTGAATCAATACTTGGAGCAGAACCATATATTTGGTCTGCTGCAGCTCTGAAATGCCAAAATCGTCCCATTTAGAGACACTTAGTGTGACCTATACAACATTTCACAAAATTCACAGGGATCTGACCCCACTTCAACTCATAAACTTTTTTAAATTGCCTAATGACAACTTAAAATGTCAGCTTCAAGACAGACACAATAAGCAGGATGGTCAGCCAACTCATAACGACTGTCTCTGTAGGGGGGTTAACAACGCTGCTCAGAAGTTCAAATTTCATCTCCTAACCTGTGTTCGTGAGTGGGAGGAGAAGACTGCCGTCAAATGTTTACAGTCCATGTTTGAAATTAGTGTCTGAAGGCCGAGAGGAAACCAAAAGGCTTCAGAGTGAGGCAGTTCCAATGATCTAACGGCAGCGTCAGGTCTACAAGGAGGAGCTAAACGAGGAGGTGAACGATGTGCTCCTGCCTGTCTTACGCTCATAGTTCACCAATCGCTGCCCAACAAGGTATCTGCAGGAGAAAGAGAAGAGGCCGTTGTTTACAAATCAGCTAAAATACACACGTCTCTGATACAATTACAAAAGTTTCTTCTAACATGTTGCTGATCACTTTGGAGCTGCTTCTTATATTCTCTGATCGACTTCACTGAAACATGCTTTTCATTTATTTACTAAGAATGTCACAAAGCTCACAAACACTGTAGGTACGAAGGATGGGCTTTTCACTGAAAAGAACTGATCGGAAGTCACGGAAACTATTCAAAGATACTTCGAATATCAGTATTAACATTTGTTAGTTTCTCCAGTTTTGTGGGAATGTTATTTTGTTGATGGGACTGTAAACTCTGGCACAACGAAACCCCAAACTTAACCTCCCACAAAGCTTAATAACTATCTTATCTGTTGTTATCACAATAGTACCAACATACAAGCTGCTGTAAAAATAAGGACATTTTTTTAAGACAGGCCGATAGTTGCAAATTTTTTTTAGATTTTGGATATCTTTATATTGTGATAAGGCATAGGTTTTTTCTTCTCCTGGTTTTAAAGGCTGCATTACAGTAAAATGTTGTAACTTTATGAACTAATCAGGGTACCTATATTTGCCTTTACCCATTTCAGTCATTAGAGCTGGGGTATATCATTTATTTTTGGCATCATTGGGCAAACGTTCCAAAACAGACTTTGAGAATAATGGATTAGACTTCTGCAGCTGCTCTAGGCTCTGTATTCAGGCTTTACTCAAATCTAAGTGACTATGTTTAGTAAAAACAACAACAAACAACATATACCACATACCATGATAAATCCTAAAAAATTCCTGCTTTGCTTTTATCTTAAGGCCATAATGCCACGCCTTACAGTTAAGTGAGAATGGTTCGACAAACACAAAGCTGTAAAGGTGAAATTCACATTGGAATGAACTTAAAAAAAACCAACAACATTGAAATATTACAGCAGCAGCAGGGCTAGGGGTTTTTGTGGTAGTGTGGATGATGGAAACCTTTTAAGTGCAAATAAAACTTGAACTTAAAAGGTTTAAGCCGCAGTAACCTTGACCTCTGGCTCTGGCCTCCAAAATATAATCAGTTCATCTATGAGTCATGTCGGACATTCGTGTAGATTTAGAAGAAAATCCCTCAAAATCGTTCTTGGGATATCACATACACAAAAAAGGTGCACGAGGCCCCTGTGACCTTAACCTTTTACCTACCAAAATTGAATTAGTTCATTGTCAAGTCAGAGTGAACATTTGTGAAAACGTTGAGAAAGAAAGCGTTCTTGAGATATCGTGTTCACAAGAATGCCGGACACCGGAGAGTCGGACAACCTCAAAACAATACTTCTGGCCCCGGCTGTTGCTGGCGTGAAGAGGAAAAAAAAGACATGTTTTGCCCCAGACAGCAACAGCCTGACAGCCCTTTTTTGGCTCTTCAGTTTTAGAAGGTGCTATGGTACAGTACTTATAATTGGATAACACAGTCCTAGTATAGACTGGATCAGTAAACAATAAGACTAGATAAAACATGAAGATTATTTGCCCCAGTGTATTAGTTCATGCTCTAGATTTTCGGGAGTCTACTGACTTGTCGTTTTTGATGTGTTCGTAGAGGCGCTTGAACTGTCGTATCTGGAAGGACAGGATGGCCAACAGCATGACCACCATTAGCAGGAACGGATAGATCCTCCTCTCCACCAGGGTCTGCATCTCCGGCTGCACACCTAAAACTGACAAGGGGGGAGCGGGGAACACAAGACTAAGTAAACACTGGAGCATAACACGAAGTGTACTTGTCTGTGATGTTGAGTGAGCAGTGTAAATGAAGGACAAAAAAACAAACAATTGCACTTTGGCTAAAATCCTACTTACCTCAAGGGACAGGGATTCTTAATTGACTAGCTGTTTAAATTCAAGTTTCGTCTGATTCAACACAAAAACACACGTCTAAACAAAAGCTGGTGCCTTGGGTGGGCTTTGCATATAAAAAGCTCTTCCCAAATGAGCCCTGCATCCAAATTAGTACAGATCTGTCAGCTCTGTGACCTAATGAGTGTGTGTGCTTCCTACCAATTTCTAATTTAGTCAGTAGCCACAAGGGAAATAAGGATAAAATAAATCAGCTTCCTAAAAGTTGTGCCTTCTTGATTCTCCACTAATAGGGTTATCAATTTGGGGTTTATCTGTAGTGGGGTTGCAGACACTCACTTAGCAGTGGTGTAATGCCTTTAGAGATGGTGTAGGGCACACTGAGAGACAGCAGCAGGATGCAGATCACTGGGGCAGCCAGTCCACGCACTATGAAATGCAGGTCAATGTTTCGAATCCCATTAGCATACACCTACAGAGAGGGGGAAATATTAATTTTACTTTATTTTAATGCAAGTTTACTTGTTTTTGTCTTTAATAGTGACAGGTTTTACACAAATGTTGGATCATCTACAAGTTGTTAAATATTAGTGATCCCATTACACTTTTACAAAACTAAACAACTGAGAGACTGACCTGCTCAATGACGGTTTTTAGCCACCACTGAGGGCCCATCAGTGTGATAGCAGCAATGATTTTAGCATGGAGAACACCCAGGGCCCAGTCCTGCCACACACACAACAAAGAAACAACAGCAACCATTTTACAACCAAAAGATGAGATGAAAATTTTAATTATTTCCTATTTTTGGAACACAGGACAGTGAATGCTGGCTGCTGTTGTGTAAAACTGTTCAACACTAAAGCCATTCATGCTAAAATTTAAGTAAAAGCACCACTGTATTATCAGCAAACTACTTAGTATAGAGCTTATGAAGTATATGCAGTAGGAAAAAGGTAACTCTTTAACAGAGTGGCTCCTATAAGTGTAGGTACACGCAGCACATTACTTGCGCAGCAAAAGAAAAATCATGGCGTCACTGTGAAAGTATATGATCTCCTGAGCTCTCTTCATTTCGTTTCATGTAGATTACACTGACAATGGAATTATGGATGAGAATACATATATTTTACAACTGTTGGCCACTTCTGATGTCAGAATATGCAGAAAACCAGATTTCATGGATATGTACCGCTGTGGGAAAAATAAAGATCAGGCTTTGAACAGATTTCATGCTATCATGCTAACATGAAGAATCTGGTAGTGGCACTAATACTTAAATCATATGCCCAATTTCCAGGCATATAATGACATGGAGAGCAGATGTGCTACTTTCAGTATTGATCTACTCTAATGTTGACAGTCCTACCTGCCAGGGATAGAAAAGAGGCGTCTGGTCCAGTGGGACTCTGAGAGGCGCTACGATGACCAGCTCAAAAAGCAGACCCAGCAGCAAAGGAATCACCCCAGCTAACATCACTGCCACCACGATGGTCTTTAGGATCTGTACAAGACATTGCCATCCAGATACACATTAAAATAATTTACACATTTGCAATCTATTATAGCGGTACATTAGCCATCAACATTTACATTACCATGAGTGTCCACTCATGGACTTTTAGCATGATGACAGACCGTCCCTGTGGCATCCAGGACAGCAGAACCGTGGCGGCTCGAATGGAGAGCCAACACACATACATACCACTGGCAGCTGTATACAGCTCATGAACCATGGCACTACCCATCCAGAAAGACATCAGCCAGCGACCTGCACACACTGGAAGAGAGGGACAGGAGAGCTTATAGTGGAGATTTGAAGAAGACCTGACAACAGGTATGAAGCACAGAATGACTTCCTGTAGCCAAAACTTACCTGGCAGCGTGAGGCAGATCAGACTAGCCATTAAAAGTGTCACACACATGAAGACCACCAGCAGAATGATCTGAACAACCAACACACACAGAGACAGACAAATCAATTTACAGGAAACAGCAACAAAACAGACTTTAACAGTTTAAAAGTTACAAAATGAATAAATATGTGTAATGAATAAATCCTAAGTCACCTTGAGGGGGAAGTTGACTGGCCGGTGGTACGACTGGAAAGCCACAGGACCACCCTGCTGCAGAATGGCCTGATGGGCAGCATGCAGCCCGTCTCCAAGGCCAGGGATCCTATTGTTGTTATGTCGACCAGGAGGGTTGTTATTTAGTTGACTTTCATCGTCTTCATGGTTGCCCAACAGGTAGGAGTGGAGGTCACTGTGGGGGAACCGTTGGTGTGTCAGTGTTTTGTCAGATTATGATGAACTATTTGAGAATTTTGGTAGCAATGTATATATGTGTGTGTGTGTGTGTGTGTGTGTATCGCTGGCATACAGCACATATCCAGCAGTGAACGTCCAGGCATGGATGAGTTGTTTGAGCCAGTGCCGAGTGTGACCCTGCTCGAGCAACGCTGGCAGAACAACCTGAAGCAACAGCAGTTCCAACGATAGCTCACTGACCGGGGCATCGCTGCAGACAAAAACCCAAAACCATTCAGCTTTCCTTTAGTAAAGCTTTACTTCAGTGGTTTACTTTTAGTGTTATGTGTACCTGTAGAGCATGACATTGTATGGAAGGAAGGTTGGGAAGAGCTGTTTAATGATTCTGATAGGAAGCCAAAGCATCAGCAGAACTATGGAGCCAAAAACCACCTGCACAAACACACACACAAACACAGAAAATGACAGTCCGCATCTATTGTAGCCTAAATAAATTACTTATACACTTTCATGTGATCTCTCCTCATTAAAGTCTAAGTTTATATATAGAGCAAATATTGTGTTCCTCATCCTTAATTTAGTCATTTTTGCACTTAAACTATTAACAACAAAAGAGAGGTTACTTTACTGACCACAGAGAGTATAAACCTCCTCAGGTGTCTATAGATGGGCAGGTGGATCATCTCTTGGACTGGGTTGAAGTCTGGATCGTTCAGGTTCCTCAGGAACCACAGCACACCCGGCCGGAGCACCTGCAACCAAGCACACACTAAGAAAATTAAGATTTTTAAAAAGTCACAGATCATATCTGCCGCTCAAGTCCTCCACTTTACCTCTCGTAACAGAAGAATAAAAGAGGCAAAGTAAAAGACGTAGACCATGCCAACCAGCCAGTGGAGGAACATGGTGGTGCCGGGTGCAGAGTCAAAACTCTGCTCCCTGTCCTTCAGAGTCGCATCAAACATCTCCTACAAAGAACAAAGAGCATGCCTTAATGTCTATGTTATCGAAAAATCAGTCTGTAATAATTTGAGATCTGCTTTATAAATTGAGTGATTTTTGATCAAATTTGTACACACTGCATTAACATGATTGCATCAAATCTGCTTGGTTAGTTATTAAGGCCCAGGTACGTGACCATATCAAAAGGATCAGTCGAGTTTATTCTGCACGATTGTTTTACCAGAGAGCAAATGTCCAGCCACCAACCACAAATCAGTGGAAACAGGCCTATCTCCATGACAACCAGAAGGGACACCTGTAACATACAAGTATAAAAACACAGTTTGGATTCTATATTTGTGTCAGATCATAATTTACTTAGCTGAAAATTTGTTTTCCTTCCCATCTCTCATCTGTATTTACCTTGACAACTATGTAACAGACACCCAAGAGGCGTCTGGACCGCTGGAATTTCACTAATGAAGCCAACGCCTCAGAAAGGCACAGTTAAGGAGGTAAAAACCAACCATTTACATGACCTTTAAGGTTCCTGTATCTCTAGACAGCACTTGAGACAGATGAATGAAGCAATCTTAAACAACCGTGCACATAACACACCTAATACAAAATACAACTCACTCAACTGAACCAACGTCAGTGCATTTACGCAATCCTAACAAACAGCTTGGAGTGTGAGAGACACTGTTGTTCCTCTCACACACGAACAAAGTTACTTCTGGATACGTGGCAGACAATGAGAGCTCCAGCGAGGAGAATGTATCCCAGGATGGTTGTGATGAGGCCGTCAAAGTGCGAAGCTTTGATCTGCAACCAGATGTAGTATCATCATCACACACTTTCGTCAGACCCAAATACTAGCAGGGAATTCATACTGTTTCTCCTTAGGTGTTGCTGTGCACTTACAGAGTCTTCAAAGCCCATCCCCACCACGGAGAAATGGCCAATGTGATATGGGCAAAAAGCTAGAGAGGAACACAGCGATTAGGTTGGAATCTGCTTAAGTAAGGGCTTATTCCCCTGAAACACAAAAACAAATCGATAGATTATCAAAAGTATTGACTGTATGTATGGTACACCTTCAATATGCGGCAGATTTAACTTACCAAAGACCAGGATGAAGAGTGTGTTGAGAGACACGACCCAGAACACATGCTCCTGGAGAACAGACACAAACCATGAGCATTAGAACCTGTTGCAGCCATTGACTACACACCTGCATAAAATGGCATTTTTAGATTTTTTTCATTAAATAATCCCTTTATGGCCTTAAAATGGCTTGGACATAATTCTATACCTACTTCACGTTTTAATCCGCCCCTTGTCTGCAGCCGGACATCACCAGTTCCACCATCTTCTGAATTTTTAACAAGTTTACTATACGTAGCAAAGTTTCAAGTTCTAACCCTGCAGTTATTTAGCCAAACATATTGAATAGTTTGAATCAGACACATATTCCCAAGAAAAAGTACAAGGTACAAGGTCAAGGTCTCCTACAAGTTGATTCATCAGAATGTTAATTTCATTTCTACAGCATTAAGCCTAATCCCCAGAAGTTGTCAGGACTGGTTTCTTAGATTTTCTGTATAAACCAGCAGAATCTGTTTTTTGGATGCTGTCATTGGTGGCTTGGCTGATAAAAGTAAAAATTCTCAGACTGCTTTTTTCAGTCATGACCACAGTACATTACAAAAAAACACCTTATGGGCAAAAATGTGATTTTCATAAGGGGGGTGGGGGGTCTTTTTCTAACTTAAAAACATTCTATACATTATATCAGCATATAACTCCATGGACGTTGTTGAAGGAAATTATTAGCATTTCAAGATATTTCCTACAAATGTGCCAGCTGTATCTCTATTGGTCAAGCAAACTCACCATCTCTGATTTCAAAAACAAGACATAACCAAACAACAAACACTAGGGCAAGCTGCTCAACCCTGCTGGCTGCAAAGCTCATTGTAGAATTGGCAAACATTTCCTAGTACAGGCTCCCTCTCTTTGGCTGTTTGTTTGAATAGAGCCTGAGGCAGGGTTTAAAATCACTCATGAATGTACTGAGTTTATTAACCTTCCCAAATATGTTGGTTTGAATTATTTGTTCCCCCATATTGATAAAAGGAAGTTTCAAATACAAAGTTGGAATCCAGAATGGCTTCATTTATGGGTAATAAGCTCGGATGCAAAATTCCCTTTGAGGCACACTTGAAAATATGAGTTTGTGTACACTTACCAAGAACACCAAGGAGCCATCCAGCCCCAGCATCTGGTACACAATCAGAGAGCAATGTCAGAATGACACGTTATGGCACAAATGAATAAACTTAGTAACACTACTTGTTTTACAAATACAATTGTTGCTACAAAGAAGATAAAGTAGCAAAAATCCAAAGTCACGTTGAAGCAGGAAATGCTCTGTTAGAGGAGCCAAAATTCATCTGCTCATTAAATGCTACTATTCTTTCATTTTGCCTTTTCAGCATAAAGCCCAAACTTCATTTGCATCCTTATGCAGCAAAGACAAAGGCTTACAAAAAAGAAATTGATTCCCACCCTTTCCCAAGTCAGCTCCTCTGCTGCACGGTCCCACTCCAGGGCGTTCCAGTTCAAATCTTCTGCAAAGCGAAAATAGGGATAAATAAATTACTAGTGCACGTGATTTTAAAATCCTTCTTTAGGCATTTATGAGTTTACATTTATCACAGAACATATCATTTTTTGACCTTAATTTTGTAATCCTGGGCCAAAAAATTCATAAATGACATTTTCCACTCTGTCACCGTTTGTTCATTCTCCTGCCATCAGGTAGGAGATACACGAGTATGAAGTCACATAACAACTGAATAAAGAGCAGTTTTTACACATGGGCCATCAGATTACTGCATAGGAAGTGCAGAGTGCCCTTATGTTTTGAAATCAATGTACAATAAATTTTAGTGCAACTTTTTGATACATATGCATTCTTATTGTACTTGTTTAACTATTTAAGAGATGGTGTCTGTTGTTTGTCTAAATGTTTTATGTGTTTATTGCTTGTTCTTATTTATGTCTTGCGCCGTAAGCAGATGAATCATCTCTGATTTTATCTTATATCTTTAACACAATGACAATAAAGGTTTCTTCTTCTCTTCTTCTTCATAATGTGGTAACTTTATTTAACACCAAAGATTTTTTTTTTTCTATAGTATAGCTATGGTTAGGGCTGTGCAATATGACAATATATATCGTGGGAAGGGAAAAAAATGTCTACCACTAGATATTTTTGGATGCTGACCAGAAAGCACTACTTTGTAAACCATGTCATAGAGCGGATAGGAGAGTGCATTGGGGGAATCTGATCAACCTGTAGTTGACTTGTAGTACCCTGGGCAGTCACAAAGCATAATCACATTATGAAGAATTCTAATACTTTGTACTAACATTTCAAGATTTGGACCTGAATCAATCAACAACACCACTAAAAACCCTAATACGTTAAATAGTTTTAGAAGAAAAGAGTGGTATTAGGAATTAAGTTATTCTTTAATTCACAGAGAATGGATTATGTCATGATATATATCATTATCATTACTTTGAAAAGAAATGATTCATGCTGTGGTGGAAGATTTAGTCCTGTTTTGTGAAATAACACTGACATTAAAAAAAAAAAAAAAAAAAAGTGTGAAAGCTTCAACATTTCTATGCACCAAACCTTGTCCTCCATTATTGGCATCAGCAACATCCTCTTCCCTGCCTTCCTCGTCATCGTCCTCCTCATCTTCATCCCCGTCTTCATCTTCTTCCTCATCATCAAGTTCGGCCTCATCTCCGTGGTTGCCGGCTTCATGTGCGTTGGCTGGTGCCAGCCCCTCAGGAGCGGGTTCTACACGGTGGCCATCTGCAGCAGGCTGCCCGTTGTTACCACCTGGAACCTACAGAATCATTACATGAATAATTATAGTTGTTTACCAACGAAATTGCCTTGAGATGAATTTCTCACATGTTTTATCAAACTCAAGAGTTTCAGACTCATCAACCTGAACTGCATGGCACTGTCAGCAACAGTAACAACAAATCAAATCAAATCAAATCAAATTTTATTTGTATAGCCCGAAATCACAATTTACACATTATCTCACTGGGCTTTGACAAACTGTACAGATGTGACATCCTCTGCCCTTAGACCCTCGAACCGGGTGAGGAAAAACTTAAAAAACCCTAAACAGGGAAAATAAGAAACCTCAGGAAGAGCCACAGAGGAGGGATCCTTCTTCCTAGGACGGACAGACGTGCAATAAATGTCACTTGTACAGAACACAAAAACATGATAACAACAGTTCATTTACAACAGTAGACGATTGAGAGAGTCTGCTACACTCTTTTGTCTACGTGTGAAAAAACACAAATGTTAGAGCCAGAAAACACACACCGGATCAGAACAGATTAGTGTCCTGAAGTTTCCTGTGAGAGAAAAGACTGACAGGAGACCAGAGGCCTGTACTACTCTTAGCAAGGTACATTACCATGGCAACTTGAGCAAGTTATGTCGAGAAAAGAAATCAAAACTCAGACAAAAGAACACCAACTGGCCAATAAATTTTCTGGAGATATCCTGGACATGTTGAACTCACCTCATAGTAAAGGTCTTAAACTTTATGTGACAGAAAACACTCTCACTTGAAATAAGCCAAATTACATAAATCACTGTGACCTCCACTAGCATATGAACTTGTCACTGTACCATATACGTCAGAGGGCATTAGTGGAACAGGGTTGTTACTTCAAAGAGGAATTTCTGGTGGTAAAACCTTGGTGAAAGAAAACATGAGGGAAGCCTTGAGAAGACCATTATTGATCTATCTAAGCTCTGTTCAAACGAGACACTTGCTGGAAAAAGGAAACAGATCTCACCTCATTAGCTGGTGCGGGAGCATTCGGCGGATTAGGAATGAGAGGAGGTTGGTTCTGCTCCAACCACTGAGGGGCACCACCATGGACAATTTGCTCTCTGAGCCACACCAGGCTGATGAAGGCGCACAGCGTGCAAGTGACCACAAAGCAGCCCTGGAGGCAGTCTGCAAGTAGGTTTTGTCTGCGAGGAAGAGATGAATCAATATGGTTTTGCAAAGCATTTTACAACTATTTCACATGACTTTGCTACAGAATTACCTCAATTTGATCAACTATCAGATCTTAACCATACCAAGCATGAGAACACACCGATTTGCAATATGTGAGACCGTGAGAGAGAAAGGACATAAGTAAGACCAGAGAGTAATTCAACTTACGTTGAAAGCATGTCTAAGGGCAGGGTAAGGAGAGAGCTCACAGAGCCAGTAAATAAGCACTTGTAGATGCGACCTGTTAAAAACGAACAAGCAAGAAAATCATTTAGTTACTGATTATTTACTAATGATTGTGAAATGAAATGTTTTCCCTCGAGCACAGTGAGAACATAGTAACCATTTACAGGTTCATTTATTGCTGCAGCATTACTAGAATTGTTATATTCAAATTTGCTTGTAACATGTAATTAATTCTCTCAACTCGGAACGAAATCCAACTTTCATTTCTGATTTAATGATGGAGCGATGTGACGTACATGCTGTGAGAGGCACCACGCCCAGCCAGGCAAAGGCCACCAGCGTGTAGTGGAACCAGTATCTGATGGCTGTTCCTATACTGGTGACAAGTCCTGCAAAGATATCCTGAACAGGCAGGCGGGACGGCATGTCTGGAGAGTAGACTGGAGAAACAAAGTAGAATAAGGGAGTTTAAAGTGAGAGAATGAGGAGAAGTTGCCTCATTAGTAAGCGCTCAGACATGAGTTACTTACTTGGTGTAAATGCAAACCTGTGTTTGCATAATTCACAGTATTCTTTTCTGCTGTGTTTCAGCCACTGCAGTAAACTGGGAAATCAAAAGGACACATAATGATTTACTGTGCTTATCTTGTGGAAACTTTACATCTCTTGCCCTCTTTGTCAAAGACACCTCCTCAAGATTATAATTACATCGATTCTCCACAATTCTTCGCAACTGAAATTGCTGCCATTCCTTAACTTCCAAATTATTTGTTGCAAATATTTGAACACACCTTGACTTTAAAATGAAAGCAAACTCAACAGTGTTCGAGGACAAACAGATGTCAGACAGAAAATGCTGATGAACAAGATGCGGGGTTAACGATGGAATCATAGACGTATGTGTGTGAATTTTCAATCTTGCTCACTGAACGCACCATTCCTGATGGATAAACTTGATGCTGCCGGTGCACAAACAGGGGTAGTAGAGCGGCTTGTCCTGGGTCCCCTCTGAACGACACACCCGGCAGATGTCCGCTGCACAGCCAGCACATAACATACATGAGATCCTACTACTGCAAGTCGAACACTTAAAGTGATCTTCCTTGATTCCAATTCAATGCACACTTTACATGCAATCCCGAGTGCTAAAACATAAATAACTTGACGCTGCCTGTAGCCACAGTTTATCAGAGATGTTTGGGGCCGCATGAGGACGCAACAGAGACAGTAGGACAAACTGTAATCCTTGGATTACCTGTCGCTGGCTGCTCGAAATAAAACAACTATTTATACACCTGAATGTAAGAGATTAACACTGGTTAGGGGCCCAGACAGCATACTGACTGACTCAGTGTGTCAAAATGACGTTTATTTGAAAACTGAGAACGTTACGACGTGATGCTTATGATCAACACCGTACCGAAAAAAGGCACGTTACGCTGACGTTAAGCAACGATGTTGAACTTTACATTAGTCCAGGAAAAATGGAATATATGATGTAGAGGTCAGTTTTATTAATTATTTTTGTATCTGATATATGTCAGGGCAGACTAGAGCGTCATCGTATAGATGTTAGCTAGCTACCGTTAATGTACGTAACAGCAACATAACGGTTCCATGGAAGTTATGGAACAGTAGCTGCCTACTAAACAATCATGCCCGGTTATGGTTGGCTTTGTTGTGAAAGCCATCTCTACCGCGCAAACCAGCTTGTGTTGACGCGAGTTTACTGTGTTTACGAAATCAAGAGGCAGAAATCTTACGTTAAAGATTTTACTAACAACAGCTGATAGCTAACTACAGAAAGCTATTGCTACTTAGCCAACTACCGCTGATGGGCTGATATGCATTTGCAATCCTGGTTAGCCTCTGTAAACTTTCAGACAGTACAGAATCGGCCACTGCCATCAAAATAGTTAAATGGGCTAAAAAAAGTAATACAGACGCAATAGATTTGCCAAATTCGCTTACAAACAATTGATACAATCGAGTTATAACATTGCTAGCTACCTTCCTCGGTGGTGTCCATTTTGACTGGCTGGCTGCTAAAGCAGATGTCCCGCTGTCTTTTTTTCAAAACACAAAACGATTAACGCTACCCATCCACATGTAAACATGCAGGTTAGTCTTTAATTTAAGATGCAATTATCTTTGACGTAACCACGTTTCCAAATGAACTGCCTTTAAACTTCATAGTAAATCTACTGGACATTTGTGATCAGGACATACTCAAGACAGCACTTAATCATGCCGTATTTCCACCACTAGATGGCGTCCAAGCGCAAAAAGTTTTCTGTCGATACCACTTAAAAACAATGTGGGGCAACCCTCTGTAACCGAGGCTACATTCATAAACTACTTGGCAACACCTTTGCCTGGGAAGAAAAATACAATTTCACACATGACATTAATAAACAGTGATGACATTGTTTGATTTATTGTTTGATTAATACTGGCCTGGTTTTAGCATCCACGCATAACATATCAGATATGAAATTTGATCATTCAACCCCAGGTACTCGTGAGTGTACAGGGATGCAGGCAACGAGCAGGCCCGCTATTGCAAGCGGTAGTCTTTTCCTATTTTTTCATTCTCAGTCTCAGACATTGACGTACAAAGACTTCACATCCACAGAACTCAAGTCTTTCCCAACTGTTTCAAGTCCACTGGAGTAGGTATAGGAACTGCTTGGATGAAAGTCTTTCCCAGGATTACAAAACACTTACAGTTCAACAAAAATATCTTAATGTTCACATTTATGTCTATGAATCTGGTGTGATTTAAAAGTCTTGGCGTCGTAAACCCATACAGTGTCTATTCCCTCTCCAGCAGTATGTTCAGGGACCCAAGTAGGGAAGGGGAAGCGGCAGGCCACCACCTTGGCTGTACTCGGTAACTCGCTTGCCAGTTTCAACTCCAGCTGCTCCATCTGTGGATACAGACAGAAAAAGTTGGGATGTCAAGAGCAACATTTTGGAATAAAAAAAAAAAAAGATTTTGCAAGATGTAAAATCCATCTTACAGGTATTCATAATTTATTTACTGAATGGGGACTATAAACAATTGATTATATTTGATTTCTAATGGCTGTCTGCCAATAACTGTAACTCAATGTCAACACTAAATCAAGCAAGTATTTTTCCAATGAGAGACT
The DNA here is from genome assembly GCA_001698575.1 of Mola mola. Classification (NCBI taxonomy): domain Eukaryota; kingdom Metazoa; phylum Chordata; class Actinopteri; order Tetraodontiformes; family Molidae; genus Mola; species Mola mola. The sequence continues at coordinate 1,893,798 of KV751329.1, read as the reverse complement.
GTCCAGGATCAATACTTTGGAATGTTTTACAGTGCAGCTACAATTAAAGGAATTTTAAATACTTTTACTTTACAGTTTTAGTGACTATATTGGCAAGCACTATATTCTAAGTTGATACGATGATTAAAAATGTTGATAAAATCCCTGTATAAACTGAATAACTCACCATTTGAGGGACTCCAAATATAACAACATTGGAGTACTGCGCAAAACTGACCTAGGAAAAGAATCAGAAATCTCAGAACAGATAGCCTGTATGCTTTTTTTTTTTTTTTTATTTCACATTGATATCAGATATCTCTAATAAGAAGAACATATTAACAACTGTTAGGCCTGTCACCATGATTATATTATCATACATAACAAATTCATGTATGAGCATAACCTCTGATGTGTTCGAACAAAATGCGACAAAGATTGGATTGGCAGTATATAGCCGGCTGAGAAATGAAAGAACACATGTCCCAAATGATTAATATTTCTCGAGATGCTAAATTTGTCATTGTTTTTTTTTAACATTCTAATTACAATGACCAAATGTTGCAAGAATTAAAAACGTTTAGTCTGAAAATGATATTATTTTCACAGTCATTTGTGGGACAACACTCCACCCTATAAAAGTAACTACTGGTGCAGACTTAACTGATACGGGTAATAAATGCATTTCCCCTACATGACATCACACTTGACTGCACTATTCAGCACCGACTGACCTTCCATAAGTCGGATATGTGGAAGGATGTAGAGCGGTGGACTCCCTCTCTCCAGGCCTTGTAGCGAGAATACCACACCAGCCAGGGGTTCAATTCAAAACCGGCGGCCTGAAACCCACGCTTGGCTGCTGCGATCACCTGCAAGAGGAGAGGGTGAAAAGAGGTTCACTGCAGCAACAATGTCCAATAAAAAAAGTTTTGAGATTTTCTGTGACACATCTCACAGGTTACAATTTACTACTACTGCTAATGATGGCTATATGAAAATAAAACACAGAAGAAAATGTATGCTCGTTTGGTGAGGTGAGATGACAAATATGTGCAAAAAGCAAGTAAAGTGACAAGAGTCTGCAGTATCAGTCTGTAGAATGTAAAGAAATGCATCAGCAACATTAAGTCTGGACAAATTGGTTTGATCGTTAAGGACATAAAAGCAACAATGGAGCCGCTCGCTGTTTATAACCTTCCTGATGAAGTGCTCTGAAAATTCAAAATTCTACCCCCAAATAGGTGCAAACATCAAACAACTACATAGATATAGGGGACATTTATTTAAAGTTACTTACATGAAAAAATAACTACAGATAATATTAGCATTATTAGCATATCACATTAGTATTAGTGTCATTAAGCTCTAATGTTATGGGCTTATATAATTAATTTAGTTTTTACAGTTCAGTAATGTGTTTTGAAAATGTACAGTGGCATTAATCTATATTTTATACTTTTACTTAAGTTGTATATAATATATTTCACACAGTCATTCAAAATTTCTACATTTCCAGTGAAGTTTAGTGTTTCAGTGCAGAGGTAATATTTTGGACAATAAAGGCTTTAACTGTAAAAAAAAAAAAAATCAATAAAAACTTGCCTCCATTATATAACAGCTGACAGCTGCATTTGAAGGATCACTGCAATAAATGTGTGTATATCTATCTACATATCTAGTGAGGATAGATTTTAGATATGTAGATATTGGCCAATTTATTGGTATCACCCCACCCCAATAACGATATCAGCCCCTTAAATCTAGTATCAGTCGGGCTTTAATATAAATACTAGTATATGATAGAATATAACACTTGAGCATAATAGTGGTTGAGTTAGGTTACGTGTTGTCTACAAACAGGAGCAGCCCTGAATATAATAGTTACCTGAAGATGACATGCTGCATCAGAGCCTGAAATAATTCATTTATCATTTATTGTTATTCCTGAATAAGCCAATGTCAATAGTATACAGTATGCATTCATGTAAGCATATGTAAATGTATTTTATTTGTACTTGTGACACTTAAGTACTTTTATCGTCAGAAATTTAATTTCAACATAAGCTAATTAAAGAGTGTTTCTTCAGTAGTATTAGTATGGGTGACTTACTCACTTTTACCAGAGTAGTACTTAAACGTGATTTCTCTACTTTTACTCCAGTATGAGTCTGGGGTACTTTGTAGAGTACTGCACACCAATATTTAAATTCTTCTACCCACACAGAGGAAGGTAACACGGCACTTACTATTCTTCCATCTCCGCTCCCGATGTCCACCAGGGTGCCCGACCGGGCTCGCAGCACCGTGATGACATTCTCCACTTGGGCTGTTGTCGCCGGGACAAACGGAAGGCAAACCTTCCTCAATGCGGGGGTGACGAACGGAGCGGCTACCGCGTACAGAGCGACCAGCGACCCTCCCAGCACCCCTGTGACGATGACACCGAGTCGACTTCTGCTCTTTGTCTCCTTACTGTCGCTCGTAAACTGTCCTGCCACTGCCGAGTCGACCAAAAGCTCCTTTGGTGACATTATGCTAGTTTAACGGAAACGTCACGCGTTAGAACTCCAACTAGTTAGCTTGAAATGCACGAGTGACAGCGGGGTCTCTGCCAAAGGTTAGCTGGCTAAGGTGGCTACCTCGCTAAATGCCATGAGCTCATTCTTACTACACAAACCAATGCTAAGTGAAAACTGCAACACATTTAGTTATAAACCAAAGATTTGGCTAATATTATTGAATAAAGGTGATCCTGTTATCGTACTTCTCGCAGATGACATGTGCAACACCTTTATAAATCCGTAAGGTGACAAGATGACCTAACGAAGGTTCCTCTTCTTCTTCTAATGATTTTCCGGAAGGGTGTACACCACAGCGTATTGTTGCCCTCCGCAGCATTGGAGTAGTTATCTAGCGTATATCTTTGGATACAGACATTGACTGTATGAAGCCGAACCTGGAACACAGTATGTAAAATAGGATACAGGCCACTTGCAAGAAGAAATGTTATAACTCTTCTACCAAACCTATTGAAAATTAGAATCCAAGACAATGCTGGTTTAAAGGAAAGAGGTGAAAGGCCCAGTATTACTTGAATACTTGCTGTTTTTCTCTACTGTATTTATTTCATTCAAGTAAATTTTAAAAACGTATGACTGTTTCCACATTTCTACACTAAAACAGGGGGATGCCAAAGACCAAAGGGGGTCCACCAGGCTTTGTCCACTCTGAAGTTGTTAAATTTGGACATAAATAAAATTATAATAATACATTTACTGGAATATTTATACTCAGAATGACATTTTCTCCTGACTCAAAACATAGATTTTTGATGTCTTTTGGTGTGTGTGTATATACATTATTTATACTATTCTGTATACAGATTTTGAGTCAAAACTACTGTTATGAGGACATTTTGACTGATCCTCACAATTTCACTCTACTTTGGAAGGTTAAGACTCAAGGTTACAATTAGGTTAGGGTAAGGTAAAGGGTTGGCATTTGGCATTTTGTTGTGCGTGAGTGCTAGGAAGGTCCGATGGGCCACTCAGCTTTTCTTTGTAGAAGTACAGGGAATCTCTGATTTTGGTATTCTCTAATGACTTTCAAGCTATTTAAACCTCAGTCACCACTTTCTGGAATCTGTCCAGTCCAGAGTCACATCATCCTGTCAGTTTTGCAGCAGCCTCTTCCATTTAAGAAGTGTCTGTGGAGAGAAATAATGTCTGCCCTCTTGCTCTTCTTTCCATTCACTCAGACTTTCAGATCACCACTTTGTCTAAAAAGAGATTGTTCTACCAGCTTATCTGATATTTCACTCCCCTCAGGCCCTGAGTGCCCTGGTTTGAAGGTTGCTCCTGCCTGACCTCGTTCCCAGGTTAGCGCAGGTTAGCGATCCATGGATATATAACATCCATGGGTCATTGCATGAAAAAATAAAAATAAAGACGACAAATAAATAGAACATGCAAATATTTATGTGGCAGCAATTGGTGCCACACAGAGTGAAGGAAAATAATATATTTAATGACATAAATAAAGATGGTAAAACAATACATAAATCAACATCATCAGAAAAAAAAAGGGCGAAGCCAAACAACTGATCCACATAAATAAACATCAGAACAAAACAATTAACACAGTGCAATGCATTAATTATAAAATACAGCATCAGAAAATACAAGTTTCAATTCACTGGGTAACACACTGGTCCAACATTTGCACGAAACATCTCTGTGTGCTGACTTCACTGGCATGACTACTATGTTATTATACCGTAATACTGTGTGATTTTTGTTCTATTGTTGGAACAGTGTTAAGCAAAAAACATTTTTCTTGATTTGATGGTGCAGTAATATCCAAACATATACCACTGCGCACCATTCATTCATAACATCATCCAAAATACAATGCAGTCAAAAATGTATCCTATCCCATATTGCAGGGCCGTGCAAAGAAATGACCGGGCCCCTGAAAAGCTCTGAATGGGCCCATTCCGACCTCATGGTGGTTGTGACTCCTTCACTGACAATAGTTAGCATTAGCTTTAACTATCCCGTACTGGCTATTGTTCCCCTTTTCAGATAGAGCAGCTTCCTGACCCCAAAATTGGACATTGCAATAATATTTGTAACTACAGATCTTGCTTGGATTGTAAATTTCTTAGGTCACTGCACACAGTGCACTTTTAAGTTTCAAACAAACAATAATCATAAATGAAATGGAAGTGGCTACACTTTAATAGAACAATAAAAAAAAAAAATGTTATTGTTGTCGTTATTTGGCTCATAGTAAGATTTGGTTGGAATATTTCATTTTGAGAAGACCATGACTAGTGACGGAGTACCCCTGGAGGCTGGGCTAAACAAGCTTTACTGCTTTAATGGACAGTCCTGCCTCAGAGCTGAAATCTAAGACCAAACAAGGGACAGAGAAGGAACAAACTGAACTGTGACGCAGGGATGTTGCATTATATGGCTACCTATTTATATTAATCCTTTGATCCATTTGGTGTGTCTCTACCATTTATTTGCTGCTAAACTCTTTGGTGGAGGGATGTTTTTATATCATTATTAATAACACGTTACATGAGTGCCAGTCCTCCCCTGATCCATTTAATCTGGAGTAAAAGACCCAGAAACAAGAGCTGTAAGAGCTTTTAACCTCATAGGAACAAACTGAAGTGATTTTATGTTTTAAGCATTTCTTTCATCATTTCATCAGAAGTCATTAGACAGAGTGCGATGGACTGCGCGCTCCTGCCCGGACGTGCCACGGAGGATCTGATGGTGTTGCATGTGGTGCTGGCTGGTGGTAGGACCATCATCCATCATCAAATTGTCGTCCTCTTCGGCCCTGTAGCCCTCTGTCCCGTCCTGAGAATAGCTGTGCTTCATTACCAGGATGCTCCGTCGACCTGTTGGTGTGGTATGGTGGGAGAGGAGCGGTGACTGCTGACTCACCATCACCGGCGGCACGAGAGCCCCTCCGTCGGCAGCGATGGTGGCGTCCCTCATGCTCAGGTTGCTGCGGCTTCCATGGACGCTGCCGTGCACGCTCCCGTGCTGGGAGCCACAGTGGTGGTCGCGGATGCATTTGGAAGAGGAGCGGCGGAGCTTGTGGAACTTCTCAAAGTCCTCGGCGAAGGAGGCGTCGGTCAGGTCACCAGAGGGCGCGCGGCGCAGAGCGCAGAGCTCATAGTGAGGAGGCTCAAAGCCAGGGTGGAGGAGGGCAGGGTCAAAGTCATCTCTGCAGTTATTGGGAGGAAGGCACACACACCATCCTTATTTGACTAAGACTCTCAGTGTATGTACTAAGACTTCATATCCTGGTGTATGAATAAACAAACCAACTTATATTCTCATGTTTATTGTGATTAACCCACACACCTGTGACTCCTGCACACTCCAAAATTTCCTGATTGTCAGAATGTTAGGGTATTAGGTTCAACATCATCTGCTCCTCAAAAAGAGTACTTCAAAATCTTCAAATCTCTCAAATCATTTTCATCACTGCCATGCAACATTCACTAATTCTGATTCTAAAAGTCATTTTTTAATAAAATCAATAATTTCACTATATCACATAAAGTAGCAACAGCTGGTCACACTTGGCTGACACCAACCCCTTTCTGCAAGACTACTACCAGTAAGCACTAGAACCAGATAAAAAATACACCTGACAGTAACATAGGCTAACCCTTTGGACGGAAATTTGCACAATCTGCAGAAACAAAATGCTGTTTGCAAAGTATTTGGAGTCATATTAGGGGCCACTTGACAAAACCTAACACTTTCTTTTCTTCTTTTGATAGATGAGTCTCTGCAAACCTCTGATAGAAATATCAGGAAACTGAACTGGTAATTATTCTAGTGTTCATCAGCAACCATGGTTGTGTCCAGAGAGGAGCGTGGTGGCCACACCCCTGAAGTCTAATTAGCCACCCCAAGTGCCTCCTTATTTTTCAAGTATTGGAAATCTGCAATGACACAGCTTTGAATTTAGCCAAGGAGGTGGCCATTACTACACAACACACCTGCTACACCTGCTACCCCACTTAGAAATTCACCACTCCAGCCTTATCAACTTCACATTGTACTCTTTGCATCCAAAATGCACCCCAACAACCACATTGCTTATTAAACAGGAAACGACCAATAGAAATTGTATTTCTCATGCAGTAAGAACAGATGAACTGACGGGCAAGATGTCATGGCCAAAAGGACCCCACCGAAAATTATGCGCATAGATATCTATGCAGTAAAAGAGGGGATCGTGTTCATTGTTTTCTTTTTTATATAGATTTGGAGAACAACATCTTGTAAGGACCTCAGAAATAAAGTATGGATGTTTTAAAGTATATTTAGTACTTTTGTCAGGATCGTTTATCTTTTAAATCTGTTAAAGGCAGTTGGATTGGATGATAGTTAATGTACTGTAAAATAACTACAGATGTAGGTGTAAAAGACTGTATGTGAGGAATTAAAGAAAATGTGGGAAAAGTCAACTGAATGCTACTTTGTATCCTGTTGTGCACGTTGGCTTTTACTTCATGTACTACCGTTGCTTTGCTTGTCACACTCATCAAAAAATCTGGGCACGCTCCTGCCAGCTAGTCGTTGTCTGTGATAGGTAATTCACAGTGGCTTTACTACAGCTTTATTCTTGTTTTTGTTTTCAAATGTAATTTTACCATGTATTTTAAAGCCCTTACGTACAACACTTTGACCAATGAGGTAAAAGAGGCTAAAACGTTGTTAAAAACCTTTTACAATAATTTCCTTTATTATTCCAATAAAAAATGGTTGAATGCAACATGTAATCCGCCCATCATTTTGTAAAGAGTTATTGAAATTTAAAGCTCTAACCTGCGAATGATGTATTTCTTGCGAGGCTGTTTGACCTGGATGATGACAGAGATGATGAGCAGGATGACGACCAGGCCACAGGTTACTCCGATGATGGTGAGGTTAGTGTTGTCCAGTGTGTCCAGGATACTGGGCTTCCTCTTCTCTAGTTAAAAAGATACAACAAAGGGATACCTCATGTTCAGCCACAGCTCCAAGGTGGCAGGTGCTTGAAATTCTCAGCCTCTGACTATGAGTACCTTTACAATGATTTTCATCCCATGGGTAAACACAGTTCTGGATACCGTTGCAGACCAAAGTGTGGTTGATGCACATGTTGCTGTGGCAAAAGAAAGTGTCTCCTTCACATGGAGCTGGACAAACAAAAGGCAGGAATCATTCCGCTGCTGAACGCAGGGGACAGAAAACAAACTACTACATTTCAAGAGTTAAAAAGTTACAAAAGCCAAGAACATCTCACAGTGAAAAAGGCACCAGACCAGTTTTTGCATTCTTATACTTATAGATGGGGTCAAAAGGGTTCTTAATGATCCAGAACTGACAGAAATTCACTCACGTTCATGGAAGGTTGTGAAAAGGATCTTGAATTTGCTCTTTCTGCTTCCTTCATCGGCCCACAGTCTCACCACACCCACAGACGATGCCAGCATGACATCATTGGCCACCGTGGAGCAGAACTTATTCTTCAGGTGCTCAACTGAGCTGCTGCCATCGTAGATGGCAACAAAGTTCCGCTTGCACTCATTTGAGTTGTGCATCTCATACTCCAGGAAACGCATGTAGATCTAAGAGGAGTCAAGAAAAGGGTCAGTGAATTCCTGGTTTATACTTATTTTACAAATTTTAAAGTTTTTTTTTTTATTTTGAAATTTTTCTTAAAGGCTTTTCTCAAAGTACAGCATATTCATCTATTTATCAATTTTCCCAGAAATCGTCTAAAGGGAAGCGCTCCAGGAAGCATCCTAACTGGATGCGAGTGCCACCTCGTTGGCTCCTTTTGACACAAAGGAGCAGCAACTCCAGTCCACTCTCCTTGGATGTCCACGCACCACATCCAATCTGAACTTTTTCAGGTGCCTGTATCCATGATGTCATTCTTTTGGTCACTTCCCAGAGTTTATGAATTCAGATGAGAGTTATAAATCAAAAGCTTTGACTCAGGATTCAGCTCCCCGTTCAGCACGCTTATTACTGCTGCTGTCACACCAAAAATCCTAACCATCTCCCCTTTCATTTTCCCATCACTTGGCAACAACAAACCAAGATATTTAGTGTTTAGTGTTTGGAGAGAAAAAAAATCACCCTCAACTCAAAGTAAGACATGGTTGGTGTTGGTGTGACTTTAATCGCTGAACTGAATTTATGACTCAAGGTCTTGGATAGCAAACATCGCATGAAACACCACAACCAAGTGACCGAAAGATGAAAAGGAGTTTGACATCTACACACCTTAGCTCTCGGTGGAGCCTTGACGTACCACCTGCAGTCTACAGCCTCAGTCTGCAGCGCCCGGCCTTCTCCCGATATCTGGGTGGACTCTACAAAGCCTTCTGGACCGCTTAGCTCAAAGTCACAAGCTGTGGATACCAATAGTTGTTTATGTGCTTTGGAAATTAAAAAAAATATTACTGACTGTGACATAGTACGAAGCCTTTAGGCAATATTTTCCAATGAGTAAAAATGAAGAACTTGAACATATTAGATAGATTTAATATTGTTTAAATTGTGCTGTTTGGAACCTCTACTGTACAATGACAGGCCTGATGTTGTAACAAAATATCATGATTTGGATACTCACATGGCAGAGCCGGCAGGTCCCCAAGGTCTTTGAACTCAGGATCTAAAAGCAAACCATAACATTTTTAGAAACACCCATCTTGGTAATATTAAGTCTCTCAAAAATTAGGGCCCATATTTTAAGATAAGGCATGGGGCAAAATGTGGGCCCCACTTTAATCAGGTACATTTTTTAATACTGCACTATTATAGACTAGATTTCACAGGATTAGTAACAGATCTCAATAATCTCGCTGTTACCTATCCACTTTGACTGCTTATTTGCAGACTTTTTTTTTTAGCCACCTACAAACTTGTGATTAATGCCAGTGCTGAATGCAGCCCATGCAGCAAGTAGTGTGTTAGCGTGTTAGAGGTAGTTAATATAAGCCCTGAGGTCCATCACAGATCTACAGATCTTTTTATTGAGAACCTAAATTAGTGGGACTAAAAAGCTAAAATTCACACAAATCATGAAAACTATTTATGTGTTTTTTTTCCCATGTAGTATATATGATCTTTTCCCACTGCCTCTAGCGCCTAGATGAGAATCATTTATGTAGATTGGATACAATCCATCCATTTCCAATTTAGGAAGTGACTTTAACTCAAATTCAGGAATAAGACCACAACCCTCTCTTTCACCAATTTATATACCTGTGCCTACTAATTTCTACCACCTGCTGTGGCACAATTATCCAATCAACAATACCAATGTAGATAAGTCTAACCCCTTTCTCTTCTGTTCATCTCAGGTTCTTCCAACCATGCAGCTCAAACCCTGTGGTTTTATTTCTCTCATAAGGTTGTTCAGTGGTCAGAAGTTCCCATAACTGTCTGAGAACACCTAAAACAAGTGCTACATTTCTCTAACCTACATGTGAGCCTAATTCAATCCACTGAATTCGGCCCTTGCCTCATCCATTCCAAAAACTTCAAACTATAAAGCAGTTAAAATATTATCATTTGGTATGGTCTTTGTTAGGGAACTGCCAGATCTTTAAACAAACGTATAAGTATTAGAAGTATTAGAAATGAGTTCACTGCAGCGACTGTCTAAAAGAAAGAGATTATAACAAAATTCAATACAAAGGAAAAAAAAATAAATAAATACCACCATAGGAAAAAAATGATATTAGTAGAGACATATGGTATTGCAAAGCAAAATAAAAAAACACAGCTGGCCAAGGCTTACATAATCTATATACCAGCACGTTCCCTGTGCCCTCCTTTAAACTCCTGAAACCCTGATGCCCTTCATTAAAGAAGAAAAACACACACACGTAGCATCGGACAGGGAAGAGAAATTGTGTTCTAAACCTTTGTGCAGATGAATCTACTTGCTATTTTGGATTAGAAATCCTGATATACCAGCTTAGTTCTGGACAGATTAGATCCCACCAACAATGTTGACCTGGTGATAAAAATGTAACTTCTTTTTTCTTTTCAAAAGTGTCCCGGAACCACCTGCTTTGATATTGTTTTGAGGAAAAAGCCATACTTCCATGAAACTAAAAACATTTGTGCGAGTAACATCTAATCAAACGCAAGAAAAAGATTGTTTCAAATAAAGTGGCGCAGGTACAGTCGGATTTGAAACCAAAATTACTCACATCTTATATTCCATCAGCCGTTGTGATGTAACACAAACAGGTGATGACTCGAATCAGTAAGACCTCTTCTTAATCCCCCCATGTTTCTTACCCCTGCTTCTGCATCAGACATGCAGCCCAGATTATTCACGTTCATTCCAATGTCTCTGTGTGTTTGTGTGTGTTTGTGTGTGCATAACAATGGATTGACAGAAGCTTTTATACATAATGTGAAAAAAAGTAAAGATGGGATGAAGGCAAAATGTAGGAAGGTTTAAATAAATCCTCTTCTAATGTGATTCAAAGTGTGTGGTACACACAAAATGTTGACTATTATTACAGTTTGAATAATACTACTTGACTGATATGGAATTTAAAAAAAAAAAATAGTTTGATATTTGAATTTTGGGAGATTATTTTTTTCTTGTCCAGTGTTGTACATGTATGTAAGTTGCAAATACAAATACTATCTTCCAACAGTATTTGTATCTGTCATTATGTTCTATCTATCCATCTATATGTTATGATTTTGCCTGTGTGAAGTACATTGTGATTCCTTGTCCTTAAAAGGTGTTACCGTATATAAATAAAGTTACTTACTGTCTTGTGTGCAAAACAAATTGTGTTGTCATTGTATTCTCTTATGAACACATTTGTGTTGGTCATTTTTCTGATCTGTGAAAACAGTAAAGTAACAAAAAGATTGCGCTGTTATAACAAGACTAAAAGAAAACTGGGTAGATGTCAGAAAACCTGGAAAGTGTAAAATTCACTACCAGCTGCTGGTCAAACAAATGACAAATAAATCTTGCAAGTATTTAGAGTAAGAATTATTGGCATCTTTGAAACAGCAGACTATTCATAAGTATTTGTTCATCAAAATGAATAATGCATATCATAATGCAATATCTTCTTTGAAAGGCACTTTGATATATATCAGACGTGTAGTGTTCATTTCATTCTTAGTGAATTTTCAACTGAACATGATCATGGTCTTTCACAATGTTCATGAGAGCATAAAAAAATCCACAAAAAATTACAATCATCCTAACAGGGCTATAACATGTTTAATAGATGTTCAAGTTTGACCGTAGTATTCATCTTTTTTTAAGTGTGTTAGCAGTTGTGCATGCGGGTGACCCAAGTCTGCCCTGGCACCAGTGGCGAGTGGAATTAAACAGGAGATTATTCTTGGCATGGGAGACTCATTATATTTTTTGTAAACAAACGTCTAACAGCTTCTCCCGATCTGCCAATAATGACAAGTATCTTCTTAATGGGGCAGTTCATGTTTAGGACATGTTTTACAGGAAAGATGGCCTGCTCAAGTGTGTCAGAGTCTGAAAATACACATGCATAAACCTGATTTGTAAATTGGTGACACTGGAATGTCAATTTACCATATGGGAAAATAATAGAGATTATACAATAATACAAATAACCCCCAGCAACTTGGGATGGCGGGGGGGGGGCAGCAGAATAATCTTTGCTCTTCGTCTGTCTAGGTGGCCTATAAAATCTGCTGGTAATAAAGCCTCTGCCTCGGACTCCCTTAAGCTGATACTGCGGCTCAGTGCTGACGAACTGTATTCCCCTGAAGACAAGCTTTCATTAACCAGCGTGGCTGTGTGTGTGTGCGTGTGTGTGTGTTTGTCTAAATGCTCCGCCCCTCTTACTTCTCAGCTACAGCTGGCATGCCTGCACTACAAATGGAAATGGCAGCATTCTACCAGATGGCTGTTTATAAAATGGAATATTCAAAATAAGACTATTAAAGACTGCAACTTTCTGACATCACATGCACATTTTACGTGCATGTGAAGTTTATTATTTACTATTAATTGCACTGTACGATCACATGATGGCATACAAGAGTTTTGGCACATGGCAGCCAGCTATTTTAGACTCACACGGGGTGGTAGGTTGAGAGAGAGAAAATGGATTTGAAGGTTTTGAGATGTAATAGTACTATAAACATTAAAAACCAGCAACAGGCAATAGGAAAAAGCAACAACAATATAGCAGAAATGCTTATGTAGTGACTGGGAGCTTGGTCACATGGTGCAATGGGGTCACCTGAAGCTCAATACGTACAAACTCAAAGAGTTGATGGTGTCCTACACCTCCTCAAATATGGATGTTGCTACAAAGGAACTGCAAATTTTGAATGAAATCTTTTTAAATTATGACAAATTACCTTAATAGGTCATGGTGACCTTTGACCTCTGAGCACCAAAATGTAATCATTTTGTCCTCGCGTCCAAGTGAATATATATGCTCAATTTGAAGAATTTACATTGATGACATTACAAGAACAGGACAGACGGCCCGATGGACCACCTGAAAATGTATCGGCTCAGGCCGCAGCTGTTGCGGTGTGGAGTCTTTTTTCCTAAACCTAAGTCATTTTTATATTTTCTTTATAAAAGACAGAAACTGGGACTGTGGGTCACATGACAAAGATGAGAGGTCAAATAACAAAAGTCATCCGACTTAGGAACGCCATTTACTTTTTGTCTAAAACTCATATAATGTAAGCAGCATCAAAAGACGTTGAACGCTTAAAATGCCTGAAATCATGCACAAACTGTAGGGTGCTCTTAATATGTCATCCTATAGAATAATGTTGTTTTTCCTATTTCCAACTTGTACCGTCAGTGTACTGGATGTACCAGGTGGGCCAGTGAGGCAAAACCACAGTGTCTATGTGTTTCACAACTTGGAAATATTAGCAGTACATCTTTCCTGTTAGCTCTGGCAGACAGATTGTAAGTAAACTATCATGACCACACAAATATCTTGCCACGTTTTTGGCCAGGCAGTTGTCTATTGTTTTTACTAACTTTTTCTGTATCCCATGAACTTTGTCAGAGCTTCTCTTTCGAAACACAATTTCCTGCTGGAAAGGAGGCTGAGACTAAACCAAAACAGCAGTCGTTGGCAGCCAAACCAAAACAATGAGCTGCTAGAGTCTAAAATGCTCTGTTGCAGGAATGACAGAGTCATTTGAAAGTTACTTTCCACTTCATCTCCTGTTTGTAAATAAAGATGGATGCATGGAGTGAAAATCACTTAATTTACTACCCTATATCGCTTTGTAATATCTCACCTTGTGTGAAGTTGTACCGGGCCGAGAAGCCAATGTCCTCCAGCTCACCATCTGCCACAAACTTGACGTACAGGTACCTCCCACTGGAGCGGACATATGCCGGGCTTTCCTGTCCACAGTAGCGACCAATTAGGGGAGAGAAGCCAAAGGGCCCATCGCGGACCTCGATGTGGTCGAACTTGCACTCCCAGGATGGCTCTATGGAATACTTCTCATCAAAGAACAAGTCGATGCACTGCCGGGGAGACGCTGCATGAGGGAGGCAGGTAAGAAGAAGCTGAAGCAGAGGCAAAGAATGGAGCGAGGCACTAAAATAAAAAGGAGAAAAGTGTCACCTTCTATAATGTAGACACACTCCTTCTCAGGCGGGTATTTGTCAGGGTAGTTGGGTGAGGTAAAATACCCTCCATCAGGCTCCTTTACCCAGGTCCCACACTGCCCTGCCGGTGTCACACCTGAGTTGTTCGTCACTGGAAAATAAATAGCATCCACGTCAAAGTGCCAAGCTCAGTTTTAGTTAGACAGCAATTTGTATCCGTCATAGTCTTCTGATGACGGCTTAAATCCTCGTTCTTAAATGTATCAGACTGCAGCCAGCTTTACATATTTTGACACATTAGAAAGCACAGGAGATATTCTGATTATTTAATAATGGCCATTTAATTTGCCAAAAGGACAAATTGGCTTTTTCTTCTCTGTTGTAATTAAAAGGTTGTCAAAGGGACTTCAAATCTACAGATTTTCAAGAGATTAAAAAGAAAAAAATGAGAAGTCTTAATAACTCATGTGTTCTTGTTTAATACGTAATTAAGCCGTCTATGTATCAAACAAATCTGTTGATCAACTATATTATCAACTGTATCATCTGAACAACATTAAAGCCACTGATCCACTGATCGTTATTGGGTAAAGATGGGGTGAGTATGCACATTGGACGGGTTTATTCTTATTCTTATTCTTATTCTTATTCTTATTCTTATTCTTATTCTTACTGTTATTCTTATTCTTGATCACAATACAGAGGGGTTGTAATGAAGTGTAATGAAGACTGACAGTGAGATGAGATACCTTTAGATTTTGTTTTGGTGGCCAAGGCACCTGACAGCTCAGGTGTGATGAGGCTTGTTGCTAAAGCTGAGAGAAAAGAAGAAAATTAGGGATTTTAGTTTTTGCAGTTTGTTAAAACTGTTAATAATACATAAACCTATCCTGATAGTTTTCTGACAGGCACTAGATTCGATGCATCTACAGACAGGCTCCAATATGATTCATATAAACTCCAAAACTCACCAATAGGCAGCAGAAGTTTGTGCACCATGTCTGTTCCCTGAAGATAGGCTGCTCCCTCTCAAATGTTGCCATTAAATAGTCTTGACTAAATGTCCAAAAACTGGGGGAAAAGGAGCTTCAGCACATCCGTTTCTCACAAAATGAAACAAATCCGGTAGCAAAGACATTCCCATCCCCGTCACTCTGCATCCCCGAGAGCTCAAAGGATTACACTCCCGTCCGCCACAAACCTTCACAATTTTTTCTCCACCTTTAGGCTGCATTAATCCTCTCAGAAGATCTATGGTCATTGACTGAGCTGTAGCCATTGAAAGTGGGCCGAGGCAACAGACAACAGCCCAGTGTGTGTGTGTGTGTGTGTGTACACGCAAAACTCAATGACATGTCCCAATGAATTAATTAGAATAAGTATTTTTTTTTTTGTTTTTAATTGTCATTACTGTTTGAGAGGGACAGTTCACCCAACAGTAGAAATACACCTACTTTTTCTTTTCTTTTCTTTTTTAAGTGCTATTTATTCATCTAAATGTTCTGAATTGGTCACTTTTGGTGACATAAGCTGTATATATACAGAATATCTGCCTGCCTTCTCTTTAGAATAATGGAACTATAATGTTTAATTCACTAGTGGTGCTCAAAGCATCAAATAAATACATTTTAAAAACTCAATAGTAACCTTAACAGTTATTCAAGATAATCCACAGAGATAAATACCAGATGGTTTTGACTGAGTCAAATACAGTATATCACTGCCCGGAAGGAGCGGAACATTTACTCAAGAAGACAAGAGGCTGGCTGCAGCGTCCTTGACTAAGCTATAATATTCTCCACAGCAGTTTGCGTAGATTTCCATTAATAACAAAACTGGTCCTTTCTGACTGCTGTCCCTGTATGAGCACCACTACAGCATATGTATGTGCTGCTTGGTGCCCCTTTTATCAATAATAAATTACAAGGCACAGACCATCATATCTGTTGAACGCATCAGAAACAAAACACGTCTATACAATATATCAACAGGGGAAGATGATTGTTATTCTAATGGACCATTTTCTCTAACAGCTGGGACTCGACTATGAATGGTTTCACTTGTTGTCCAATTACGGACACAATAAATACACAATTAATCGATAACAAATACGAACATAAATGAATATGTTACACTTTTTCAATACTTGACTATTGCTATGCTAAAAAGGTGATGATGAAGAACAAATGGATCCCAGCTTCTTTACCTCTGACTTAGCAAAGGAGAAATTGTAGTGATGTAGTCGCTTCAAGCATCAAGATGGGAACCTACAAATGATTTCTCGACTCAAATGCAATGCTCCTAACTCATTTTGATTTATTTCAACACCACTGGGGCTGCAAGCCAACATTTGCAGTCTATTATTCTAAGATTGGTAGACCCTGACCCTGACAGCAGACCAGGGCTAGAGTCCATATACTTGTTTTATACAACAGGGTAGGACCCAAGATGTTGGCAAGTCATTTTACTAGGACTCAGCGTTCTGAGTGTAGCCCTAGTTAGAATAGACAAAGTACATACATGTGTGTCTGTGCCTGCTTGTGTTTTTCAATAGCACACCATGTTCAAACTTAACTTTAGTTAAAAAAGTAGCACTACACTGAAGGTTTGAAAGTGTGAGCCGCAGCAAAACAGACTACAGACTTGTGTTTGTTGTTACATGACATTTTTTTCTCTTTCACAAAACAGGACAGAGGGTCATTTACCTGATATCACACTGAACTGAGTCAACATGGGCAACTTTGAAGATTAGGTGAAAGGATCATGACTTAAAATGGAAATTTACTGAAGCATTAAAAACCCTACTTCGAAACCACAGTCAATTATAAATAATGACACAGAGAGCAAATAGTGGCTTAAGTTGCAACAGTGCTACTCAGTAAAAATTGGATCGAAAAATAAATGGTCAGAAATGGTGAAAAACAAGCATTTGAGAAAGAAAGAAAAGAAACAACAGGACACCATCAAAATCTATAATTGTTCGTGTTCTGACTCTTTTGTCCAATGTTGCCTGATTATCCCTACATACACATCAACTGCTCATCTTCATCTATTCGTAATCAATTCTTTTGACCTTGAGGCCGTTTTCTTTTCAGCTGTATTTAGAAAATTTGGCATATGACCTACTCTTTCCATTTTCTGAGAGCACTGCCCTTTAGGTCAAAATCCTCTCTTTGAGCCTGTATTGAATCAACATAACCAAATGGACACGAAAGGTGGATCATGGCATTAAAAAACTCTAGCATGGCAACCTTTGGCAGCGGTGCCCGTGCTCCTCCTGACAAGTGTTTTTTAAACGCTTCTTGGGTGTGGTGATCAGATTGTTGCACTTCAGTCAAAAAGTCTTTCTCGCCGGTCTCTGGGTCACAGTTGAAAGTAAATATGATGTCTTTGGGTGGTCTCCTATCAGGAGTAAACAATTCAGCGTCCGTTTCGTTTTTAATCCGGAGGTGGTGAATCTGCAAACTGGCAGCAAAAATGTGCGTCAAGAGCAAATTGAATGCTGTGATGTCTTCCTTTATGTGGTACTGGAATGCATGGTTTTCTTCCAATTTGTCCAAAAATTGGTCATCGATCATTAACTGTTTGTGGCAACTTGGTGAGAGAAACAGACAAAAATCACACAAGCTGACAGTGATTTCATAGGGCACATGCACTTTAATCCACTTGGCTGTACCTACCTCTTTGTCTCCTCTCTCATCCTGGTGGGGTTGTTGGCGATGTGGGGTACCAGCCTCAGGTACTTACTGATCGTGTAGACCTGTGGTGGGTAGTACCCTCTCGGCTCTCTGAGAAATAAACCTGGAATGGGCTCTGAGTCTGACACCCACTGTCCTTTAACCTCCCTGGCAAGGCTGTCAAACAGCACAGCCAGGGACAGGGCCACTACCCCAACCCCACCAAGAGTGACCCTGCCCTCTCTGCCAAAGGTTGTCCTCAGGCCCTGAGTGAAATCCTCCAGCTGTTTGGGGGTCAAGGAAGACTGCACTGCTGCGTAGTGGTTCATCAGGTGAAGCGAGGAGTTGATGGACAGCATGTTGGTGAAAAGAGGACTCGGGTTGTAGTTTGGGAAAGGGCAGATGTCTCGAGCGATGGAGGGCAGGTTGGCTCCGTCCATAAAGGGGCAGAGAGTGAACCCCATTGTGACAGGAATTTAGCAGTCAGAGATTTGAATATCACTAACCAGAAAGTCTTGAACTACAACGAAGATTTGCTCTGTGTGCATCTGGCAGGCAGTCCCTGAACATCCCCAATAAAACTGACAGCGCCATCATGACATCAGATCTCTCATTAATTATTCACCTGCTTCTTGAATGTGTTTCACAGTGTTTGTTGTTTGGTGATCATCTTGCCAAAGCACACTGATATGCATATTGATTTTTTTTTCTGGCACTCCATGGACTGAATAAGAGACATAGCAATAACAAAGCAAACAAATCTGGAACGATCATAGTCCAAACATAAGATCTCCATATACTGGACTGGCTTTGCAAAAACCTTTTTTTTCGAGTCAGTCATATTTTAGCAGCTAAGATGATGAACATTATAGCATCCATGTATTACTGGTACAATTCTGACCGGTAGTCTTTTTGAATAGGTTTTGAAGTTGGGTGCAGGAAGCTCACCCTTGGACTTGTAAAGCACAAGGAAAAGAGAAAATGCTCACAACCTTTCTCCACACAAAATGGAACAATGTGTAATGGTGTATGTACAATAAAATTTACATGCAGTATACATTTTTTTTTTTTCATATTTCTTGCACATACATTACTTAGATTTTTTTAAAACAAGATTTTGCTATTCTTGCCTCCTGACGAGTCCTTCATTTTGGATCAAAATTCTACCATATGTTGTGAAATCACCACCTTCCTGTAGTCATAATCACAGTTGTATGTTTACTGTGGTGTTACGGAAAGTCTCCATGCAATGAAAGATTCCTGGCAGACAGACAATCATTGTTGACACACATGGTGAGTGAGGTTTAAGTAAATCAGCAACACTACAAATACTCAAAACTGTTTTGAAATAGTTGGTTTCTTGCCAAGCAGTAGATGCAAGGATCGATACTGTTTTGTGTGCTGATTAAGTTAAAGAAACAGCTAGCCTGACTCTATCCTCAAGTGACAAACTCTCCCTGCTACACTTCTGAAACTCCCTCGCTAACATGTTATTTTCTTGAAACATGAATGTAAAAACAAAAATTTCTGTTATAGAATGTGGTCCAGAGAATATATAATATAACCGTTCCTTTATGGAGAACAAATAAACTTAGACAAAAAAGGATCATCATGTTCCATTTCCTTGTCATACACACCGTAATGCAGGATTGTACCTAAATTGTTGATAGTGGATGTTTGCTCTCAGCTTGACTCTATAAAAGCAGCTATAATATGAACTCCAGTGAAGCGACCACATGAGGCGTTATGAACTTTGTCACCATGGCAGGAGCAGCAGTTGGATCACTGAGAGTCCCTTCTTTAACCACCAGGGGGCAGCAGCTGGATCGCTGAGAGTCCCTTCTTCATCCACCAGGGGGCAGCAGCTGGCTCGCTGAAAGTCTCTTCTTTATCCACCAGGGGGCAGCAGCTGCATATTTAAACATATTCAAACATATTTTCCGGAACCAGGAACAAATATCCATAAATCATGAAGTATAATCAGATCATAGAATTATTATATGCCACTTGAGCGCACAACGCAATCGCTGAGAATCATTTAAAACTTTTGATATTTGGCATGTATGATCTTTGAGTGTTTGGATAAGGATAAAACCTAGTGACCATCCTGACTAAACTTGTTAATTAACTATATTTTTCAGATCAATTAAAAATATAAGATAAGAATAATAAGAAATAAATCTCCATTTTTATGTCACCTGCATGAACACAAGATGTAAACGTCTTAAAGTATCAGATATTGAATATACTTCAGATATAAAAAGTGATTTCTCTGGCAATAAGAAATGTATTAAAGCATCAATAGCCTAACAGTTACACATATTTACATGACACCATGCACTGAATGCTTATCATCCTCCAACTTTCACTCATTCAACACTTTTCTGATGATCAAAATCTGACGGCCGGAAAAAAAAAAATAGATACATTCTAAAATGTGCTGCTTTGGCTCTGACGTAGCAAGTAATCAGTAATATAACTTGCGAATTGTAAAGACTTAAATTTTGTGTTCCTCCAACTTATACTATAGTGCAGTACTTGGGCAAATGTATACTTGTACTACTATAGCCGATTAAATATACACAGGCATGAGACCAGCTATAATTTAGGAATTCTCATAGGCTTCACAGGGGGTTTTATGGCCTCCAGATTCTCTCTGTTTCGTATATGTTTTGGGCTACCAGTGGCTGGCACACAAAAGCTCGAAACTATGCAGTTTTGAATGAGTGTGCTCCTCCCCAAACATCCACACGTTTACTCCACGTTACCTCTGGTCCGATCAGGTGCCTCTCCAAACAGCCCTGTCTCTGCGGTAAAGGGGAGGGGGGTGCAGGAGTTCTTCTGGGGGCGTGTTGCTCTCCTGCTGGACGCAAAGTTGGCATATAAGCGCCAAATGAGCGGGGCGACCGTGCAGTGCTGAGAGACTCGCGGAATTCATCAGTTACCTGCGGACATTTGTGAGCTCGGAGTCTTCCAGCGCGGATGTACTGCAGTGCTGGACACGGAACCGACTGCCTGCACTCGATTTGTGTGATGGACGGAATTAAAGAGACGCTGGATTGGAGAATTGTCACCTTGCAATAATTTGATTTTGAATATCGGAGCTGCTGGAGATATTTGCTGATTTACAGGTAAACTGGCGCCATGCATTGGTGTCAAACAACAGTGGTTCAATGTGTGAGTGTCGGTTTTCTTTTCTCTACCAATATTGTGGTATGTGAGGTTGTTGGACATATTTGAACTCTGGTTTCCCTTACCCAAAATCCCTGAGAACGCCAATAACTATTAAAAGAAACGGCCACGTACATGGTATAGTCCCTCTTTTCGTATGGTTAAATAAATGAATCAAACACAGACATTTTAAATCTGCCTGGCTTGCACGATCGCTCACGCATGTGCGCTAAATGTCCCGCACTGTGACCACACGTGTGAAAAAGTGCCTTCACACTGGTTCTACTGTTTGAGGCGATGGGTTGACCTGTGGATGCACCCAAGCTGCTGAAAGCTTAGCCTGCTTGAAGTCCTTCCATGGTTACAGCATTATTTGACAGGACAGAAGATGGCTTCAAAGTACAATGCTTCATTACCATTTTGATTTTGATAATTATGGCCTACAACTAAAAAAAAAACACGTCTCAAAACTTTTATTTTACTCTTAACTGTAGAAGCTATAATCATCTAAATTAAAAGGAAAAAAAGAGCTCTCTGTACGTGTAAGGATTATATTAAAATGTAACTTTTAGAAAATTTAATTAAAAATAAAAAAACTTTTCCATGATATTTTTCTTTCTTTAGATGCACAACACACTTATGTGAATGCTAACGTCCTTGATGTTTTTAAAACATGCAACATAATGAGTTAATAATGAGCTGTGCTGTGGTGAAGCAATCAGCAAGTAAATTGAAATTCACAATCACGCTGCCGTACTTACACGTGTACTTAAACCTACAGGTATTTTACGTGCACCATGAGGAGCTCTCTTCCTCTCCTGGGCTGGGTCAGAGTGGTGAGCCTGTTCTTGTTTTTGACCCGAACCGTCCAGGCCATGGAGCTAAACAACTCCACCAAGCTCCAGTCCATCCTGGACAAGTACTCGGACAAGGACGAGCAGTGGTGGCGGGCCAGGTCGAGGGGGAGGAAGTCCATCAGCGAGGGAGACGTGCACCTCATCCTGGACCTGCACAACAAGCTGCGGGGTCAGGTTCACCCCCCCGCCTCCAACATGGAGTACATGGTAAATGCTGGGGAGACGAAGGTCTGTCTCACTTCAGGAAACGCTAGCATTCAAAAGAACTAAAATTTATATGTACTTTTATCATATTGAACAAACAGTACTAGTCTTAGTTAGGTTCAGATGTACAGATAAGGTAGAACTGAATTTGTTAAACTCATTGTCCCAGTGAAACCAAAGTAACAGGAATATTTCCATCTGCAACGCTTCCATCATCCAAGCTAGCTTACTGATTATGGTGCATCTTATGATGACAAGTAACTAACACTGATCCCCTCACTCAAAAAACACAAGGTTATTGAAGTATATAAATATCAATTTTGTAAGATTCTTGTTTCAATATGAGTATGGAAACATACGTCTGAAAAGAAGGACCTATTGTTTTAAACATTATGAAGAATTTCGAGCGTTTGTCACAGTTGTGTGTTGATTCAAAGCTGCATTTGTCCCATTTTCCTCGTAGGACGTAAAGCTAAAGTGACTACAGTATCTAACAGGACAGATGGTTGAATTGACTTGAAGATTAGACAAACAACTCTCTGAGTACTTCATATGTAATGAGTCACACAAAATCAGGTTACTGAAGTCACAAGATTTTCTCAGGAGAAACAAGTCTGAATGAGTCTCTACAGACGGCACGGTGGGGAAGTCAAAACAGAGACAACGAGTTCTGAAAGCTTCCTGCTTGCCCACACTCACTGACCCTGGCCC
>KV751329.1:1859517-1870874 GCA_001698575.1 Mola mola | reverse complement strand
CTTTATCACTCCATTTCTCCCACTGCTGACTTTCCCTCTAAGTTTGCTCTTTCACTGTCCCAGTCCTCAGCAACACTAGCTTCCTCTCAGGGTTTTCCTTGCGCTCCCCCACTTTCCCTCTCCCTTCGCCTCCTCTCTCCCCATCCATCGCAGCTCACTCAAGCCCTGGCTGAGGCAGATGTTATCTTTTATTTGATCCCTCCACGCATTTCATTTTGGGTGCCACAGCCGCACATCTATTTCAAACATGTTGAGCCTCGCTGTTTAAAGAATGGGCCATGGTAGTATAAATGTATGTTATGTACACTAATCCAGTGTTTCTTTAGCAAGGGATACTATTACTGATGATAATGATGTGGTGAGGCCGGGCACTGATGAGGGCCAAGTATTTGGTTTTCAGATTGCAAGATCTGGAGGTCATATGGGCTGCACTCTCACTGCAGTTCTGACTCCTGAATTTCACACAAGGGCCACTTAGCAAATGGCTTGAAAGCACTGTTGCGTCCTTTAATCTAAAGCATGTAACTTCTTGCCGAGCAGATTTTCATGAAAAACAGACAGCACTTTTAAGGTTCCCATAATTACAACCACTTTACATATTGTAGGTTGAATTACAAGAATTTACGTGGGACATCTGGCATACTTTGAGTTCCAAAAGCAGCGGATGGCTTCTTGTTGTCTCCCACAATATTTTTGTGCAAAGATCTACTTTGAGCATTCAATATATAATGTATATGTAAATCTGTACTGTAAATCTACACACCTCTGACTTATAGCTGAAGCAGAGGTGGCCCTGGCAGATGGCTGCAAGCAGCTCTGTGTTTTACACACCTAATGGTCTTTGGAATGTGAAAGGAGATTGGTCGTGACCGCGACCTTCCTCCATAGACTGGCCTGCAGTCTATCTTCTCCGCTGGATAAATGAGGATGATGAATAACAAGAGCATGGAGAGAATAATGAACCCTAACCCTGGCAAAGAACATTAGTATCTGTTGGTTGATGGCACTCTAAGCTTTTGAACTTGAATTTCATTTTAATAATATTTCAGCTAAATTTCCTCAGTTTCAAAAATATGTGTAAGCTGGATTGTTAATGACTGCCTTCAATGAGACCTTCATGAAAGTTTTTGACCGTATTAACGTCGGTATGGTATTCTTTCATTTCTACGACACACATCAATGAAGTGATTAATCCATTTCTGTTGTCATTGATGCCTGCTGCGTCCCAACCCCTATCTGCTGCCTTAGTCCTTCCATACATCAACATGAAAGGGCACAGAGGTCCGTGAACGTGACAGTGGACCATTGGAACCGTGCCGAATATTAAAACATAAAATCACCTTAGTGTTGGTACCACAGTCACAATCACTGGATTGTGGTCAAAAACGAAAACAGTCAAAATATCACATTTCCAATCATGCCTAAACAGAAGGCAGCACCAAAATGAATGGATAACAGCATGCACAGTGTGTATGCCTGACCAAACATATGGCAGCAGTTACAGCGCCACATTTCAGCAATATCCTATTAGTTTTGATGTGCGATAGCTGTAATTTAACCCAACAGTATGCAAACAGCAGAGCAACACTGCATCTATTCTTCTCCCTCACCCAACAATCAGTAACAACTATATTAACTTTGTAACATTTGAATTGCTTGAGTCAACCCTCTCAACCCCCACAGTGTGCTTTGCTGCTTTGTTTAAAACACGAGGGGTGTGAATTATTTTCAGGTATTTTCTGCCCCACTGATTTCAACTATTACTGTAGAGATGGCATCGGGCCTCTAAACAGAGGCTCTTTTAGGAGCTGTTTCGCTCCCAGCTTGTGTCCTAAGAGCAGAACTTACTGGAAGAGAGCTTTGAAACAACCACACTGAACAGTAGCAAAAAGCTGCAAGCTGATGTGGTGTTGGTTGTCTCTGTTTGCCTTATCTCTCATGTGCGCATCTGTGTTTAAAAGACTCAAGGTATGTGTTCAATAGGAGGAGTCTATTTTTGACTATACTGTGTTAAATTTACAAGTGGTTCACAGCCACTGTACTTTAAAGAAGAGGTTAATTTTGCTCAGTTTGTGTTGAGTAGGTATGGCTTTCAGAAGAGTTTCACTAGTATGGGAGTTTACTATCTGAAAACTGTAACGAGCAGCAGTTAAAGCATTGCAACTCCAGTAAGTGGCCACTTAGCACCCCTCCATCGGGACAATAATCCGGCATGGAGTTTTAGCTCGAAAATATCACTAGAGCCAAAGCTGCTTTGTACTAAAAGAAAAAAAAGAAAAAAAAAAAATCTCATTTAAACTTGTTTAACTTGGAGCCTGGTTTACTTTCAGATGTTACTTTCTAAGTTAATCTTTCCAGAGGCAAATAATACGTGTGTACACATTTTGTTAACTATTGGGAATTTTTTTAGGAGGTCCAGAGCAGTGTCAGGTCTAGAAATGTTCCACTGCGGTGGCAAATGCATATACGTACGCAGCCACAAGGGGTTGTTAATGTATGCTTGTGGCACTATTTTTTTCAATGCATTAATATTCAACTAATAAAACAAACTGCTTTATGCTAAAACATAAATGAATAAGATACATGCATACACCTTACTGTCTCCTGTTTTTGAAGAACCTTTCTTGTCAAGTAGATTAACATCAACAATGGGTATGGCAGTTGGGACCTGCATTATTAGGACTTCATTATGTAAATGCTGGGATCTGTCTTCCTCTAAATTAACATAATCAACATTGTCTCATCTTGTAAAATTGTTTGTACCCATTATACTCAGCAACCTAATCGTTTCCCGGTGGTTTTCAACATTTTTGCGCCCAAAAGTCAGACCAGAGTCACAAACAACAAAGCCATTATTAGTATTTTATCTACATGAACCTCTGACAAATGGCTAAATTTGACAGGCAGCAAGGACATCAAATCACTAATCAAAAATATGCTTGTTTGTGCTAATAGCTAGCTGAAAACTTTATTATTTACATACAGTACACAGGTCACAGGGTCAATGTTAGCATGCGCACAAACTTCATCTGAGCAGCACAGCTGGCAAGAACAGAAGAGTAAGAGTACTTACAAATTGTACTTACCATTTCTAAAATGCACTGTCGTTTGTCTGTGCTCAGTTTTCTACACAAGCAAGCATGACCATGGGCATGAAAATGCCCTCTACAATGCTCTCAAAGTTTTGTTTGCATTTAGTTGTGATGGTTAAGTTTAAGGTTTACTGGGCTCTGGTATGCATTATGCCAATTATTGTCCTCACAGAGATAGAGATACCAATTTATGTGTGTGTGTGTGTGTGTTTGCCTCAGGTGTGGGATTATGAGTTAGAGAGGAGTGCAGAACACTGGGCACATACTTGTCGATGGGAGCATGGACCGAGCCACATGCTGACACAAATAGGCCAAAACCTTGGAGCACACTGGGGCAGGTATGTATGTGCAGAAGTTGGGGAACATGTTCCAATTAACGTACAGCTATTACAAAAGTGTGACAAAAAAATATCATTTTTGATGGCATACAAATCCATTCCCATTTACTACATGCAAATTTGTCTTCTGAGAAGATTATCTAATCTTAACACTTCTCATGGTTATATTCTGATGCTCTTCTGTTTAAGGTTGCAGTGACTTCTAAACTGATACAAATTAGATGCCGCTAAGAATCTTGCTTTATTGTGTTAGATGATTTATAAATGTTTTTATCTCAGACCTATGAAACTGAAAACCAAAAAAACTCTGTCTGTGTTTTCTATTGATAGAAATACGTAGACAATAGAAAATGAATGACTTACTCAAGCACCTGTGGGAAGTGCCCAGACCCCACTGTGTGAACCACCATGTACAAGATTGCATGTACAGTCATGTCTTCAATATATTTATTGTCAAACCTTATTGGTCATCAAACTAAACTATACAGTACAACAACTT
Source organism: Mola mola (assembly GCA_001698575.1). Classification (NCBI taxonomy): domain Eukaryota; kingdom Metazoa; phylum Chordata; class Actinopteri; order Tetraodontiformes; family Molidae; genus Mola; species Mola mola. The sequence goes on along the minus strand of KV751329.1, from coordinate 1,866,945 downwards.
TTTCGATGACTTTTAGGGACCGTCCCCCGACTTACCATGTCCAGGCCTGGTACGATGAGGTGAGATACTACAGCTACCCCTACCCCCAGGAGTGTAACCCACACTGCCCGATGAGATGTTCAGGTCCTGTTTGTACACACTACACACAGGTAAGTGCTCTCTGATTTAGATTTCTGAGTGGATTAACGGTGCCTTTAGATATTTTTGGGCTCCTTTAATGTTTCTTTTGAAGATTCAGCTACAGGTTCCAACAAATGTACAACGTTGAATGTCTTAATTTGTGTGTGTGTGTGTGTGTGTGTTTGTGTTAATATGTGTTTTTATTTTTTCAGTTGGTGTGGGCGACCAGCAATCGTATCGGCTGTGCCGTCAATATTTGCTACAACATGAACGTGTGGGGAATGATCTGGGCAAAAGCTGTGTATCTGGTGTGCAACTATTCTCCACCGTACGTTTTCCTGTGATTTTCTATAACATACTAGACAACCCTGAATCCAAAAACTCACTTCCAACACATCAAATATGGCACTGTCATCACTGGCTGTGGAAGCTTCGACTTTGACCCCTCAGTTTTGAACAAAAAGGGCACAAAGATTTAGCCAGCAATAATAAATATACAGCGTGCACTAGATAGATATTTAAGATATTATGACATATGATAAGTTTGGGGCTGTTACTTACAATGGGAAATGCTTGTATCTTCTATCTTGTTTATGTAGAAGACTTAAGTAGTTCAAATTCAGCTCAAATACAGTATCTTTGTTATTTACTTATAGGAGAACTCTGGTATTTGTTGACCTAGGGCCCTTTTCTAGTCTTTTAAGTCTAAAATTTCACATCTTTCTTAGTAAATTATTCGATTATGTTGTTCGGTTTCTAGAAACAAGGCTATAACCTACAAGGCTATAACGTACAATGCATTTGCACTCGGTAAGACAAAAAAAATGGAAATATATCTTTTTTTGCGATACCTACACTGTGTTTTTGTCTAATTACCTGTAAAGATACTGTGTAAAATCAATTTTTGCAGAAAATGGGCACTGTTATCCAATGTTTGCAAAAGGAAAACAAATTAGGATCATTTATTACAAAGTATTTATTCCATGCTGTGCTAATTTGCTTAATAATCAGACATTACTTTCGAATAAATCCACGCAAATAAATGTGTCTTTCTCGAACATTGGAAAACAGTCAATGACAGGGAGCAGAGAAAAGTGGGAAAAACACATTTAGTACAAACATCCTTTTGATACAGTACGTTTACAGTTATTGAGTCAAAAACACACGGGTGTTTCACTGTAGGTATCTACTCCATGTATGAGACACTGGAAGATTTGGAGATTTGGAGCATAGTTTGGGTGAAAAGTGATTTATTGCGTATGTTTTTGACTTGGAAAACATTGTTGCATTGTATAGCCTTGTCAAGTTAATCAATTCTAACAACTCTGTACTGGAGTTATTTCCATAAAGAATAAGTATTTTGTGAAATTTTAGACCTACTTCTCCTCCCATACTTCCATGTCATAAATTGCAAGTTGTAAAAAGCTAGTTGACTTTTGGTGTCACACAACACTTGCACCTCGGCCTTCAGGGGAAAACTCCTGTGTCTGACCCCCCCTTTGGTCTGCCCACTTTGTAGTCTCCTGCTACATTAGAAGGGTCTCTGCAGAAATGAGGCTAGAAAGCTGACTACTGCATCGTATTCAAAAGTGTTCAAACTACTGACATATTTGACATGTTGGGAGTGAGAAGAGGGTAAAAGAGCTCATAAAATCTCAGAATCAATCATTTTTATTAAAAACGTATTAATAACTTCTTTAACTTTTTAAGTTAAAATTGAACAAAACGAGATATAAAGAAGACAGAGGAGCGGAACCCCACAGATTTTACACATCAGAGTCTGTTTGTAGGTGTTGGGGACTGCATATACTATATCTGGAGGACTGACCCATTAGTTACTGCTAGTATACGACACTTGAATATCCCTCCAAACTCTCAATACTGATTCAGAGATCTGCACACTGTACACAGTAGTACAAACGTAATGAAGCTTTATAAAGTCACCCCATTATATCCAGCTCTTTCTATCATGGATGTCCTAAAAACATTCAAAAAATTCAGATTGTCTGCACCCCCGCTTTATTAGCTATGACAAAATCCTTGTCCTTGTTCTTTAGGGGTAACTGGTGGGGTCATGCTCCTTACAAATATGGAGCTCCCTGTTCTGCCTGTCCAGCTAGCTATGCTGGAGGCTGCAGGGAAAACCTCTGTTACAAAGGTGGGTTTACGGCAGTTATGGTTTTCTGTCATGCTCATTAGTTATTAATGATTTAGTTGAAAGTATATAGGTCACAACCATCTGTTACACCAAGGATATTTCCTCACTTTCCTGCCATGATAGTGTCAACAAGTGTTTTATGTGCCTAATGTAGCATTCCCACATTTCTATAAGTTTTTCTATATTATTTTGTAATGCAGTATCATGGCAGTGTAATGTGTCCATGTACATGAGATCTGAAGGTGAAATTCATCAATATTTGATAACTGTTTCTGACTAAACAATGTATAAATTAAATCATGATCTGTTTCATTCAATAAAATGAGCATTAGGACAGTTAGTTGTTAATCACAAAAAACCTCTAGATTCATGTCAGCATGCAAAATTTCTAGAAATTAGGACGTATAGTGAGACAATGTAATGGCATTATGATATCCATGTTGTCAGATGGGGGTGTTGACAGGCGCCCAGCTCTTGAGATTGAGGAGACAAACTACATTGAACCTGAACCGGGAACAGCGAGGGACAGGGAGCCCCAACCCAGGGCCAGGACACCAAATTCCTCGCCCAGGGACAACCTAGAGAGAAACCAGGTTTTCAGCACGGAGCAGATGTGTAAGGACGGCTCCCGCCACGATTAATCTTTTTGACAGTGTTGACAGTGTACATTATTAGCATCGTTAAAATGAGGCTGCAAAAAGGTCTGCTCTTCATTTTAGGCCAACAGGTTGACTGTGAGACCAAGCTGAGAGATCAGTGCAAGGGAACGACCTGTAACAGGTAAACGCATTGTAGTGACACAAACAAATGTTAAATATATGTGCAAAGACTCGATGTAAGGAAAGTGAGTTCAGATGGCAGTAAATCATTTGTCCACAGGTATGAGTGTCTACCTGGCTGCCTTGACAGGCCTGGAAAAGTGGTTGGAACTGGATATTATGACATGGTACGGTAAATGATCCACATCGAGATTTATATATTTAATGTATATTCATTGCATTTATTGCATAATAACAAAGTAAGGGCCTAGTTAGTATTTAATAATTTGAAACTGAGCTTTACCTTAAAGAAAAAATATGTGTGTTTAATTAAAGCTTTAACTTGCTCTACATTCATATTCATATCTTCATGTGTCACTGCAGCAATCCACTATTTGTGGGGCTGGCATACATGCTGGTGTTATCGACAATGATGGAGGATGGCTGGATGTGACCAGACTGGGCCGAAAACAACAATTCGCCAAGTCATACAAGAATGGTATTCAATCAATTGGGTAGGAATCAGATTCTGTGTTTATTTCTCTTTTAATTTCTCGAAAAGGGATCAATACATATTGAGAGTCAGTTTTTACCTGACTATGAGTTTGACTCTGGTTTGAAGTCATTTTTAATTTTTCAGGAAATGCAAACATATGTAGTTTTATAAAAAATAATAATAAAAGGCAATGATACCAGAGCTAACCAAGTTAATAAAAATAACACATACCATTAAGTGAAGAAATGGGGGTACAAAAATAAAATGAAAATATAAAAAGCAAATCTCAACCAACTGCGTAAAATATGTATATACAAGTGTTTCAGTGTATTTATTATGCATTATTATTAACCATATTATGCAGTTTCTCTATATATTGTTACGGTTTGACTAATGATGCCTCTTTTTTTTCTAATTTACAGGAAAAACAGGAGTGCAAATTCCTTTAAAGTAGAGTCTGTTCCTGGTAAGCAACATTCAGTCATTTTCACTTTGAGTGCGCAGTTTCAGTGACATATCATCGGTGCACAGAAACAATGTAAGTTCATTTTCCTTTGGTCTTCCAGTCAAGGCAGTAACTTGTGATACCACCGTGGCTCTTTTCTGCCCTTTTAAGAAACCTGTACGACACTGTCCCAGGTAACTTTCTGCTGTGGATTTAGTTGTTTTGGACAGCTGGATCTTTTCGTGTCATTCAGGATAGTCATGTCAAAGAGGAGAGAAATATGAACTGCATGAACCTTCAAATTCAAATGTAATCTAAGAAAGAGAAATCTAAAGACACTGTGAACACAAGCAGCAGCCTTTCAATCAGTGACTTTACTATAAAGATGGACAACATGAGAGCTCCCCATTAGTAAAGTCAAAACATCTCCTTCCTGCCCTGGTGGCTGGCTGCAGTATAGATCATAAACTCCTCGTCCTCCATGTCTTAGGACATAGGACATAAAGAAAAATAGAATTTCCATTTTTGGTAGCTTTTATCATGCTGATATATGTACAAATGGGTATTTTTCAGATTTTTGTGACTGAACAGTCATGTGTTTGGGCTTCATACTGCCACTCCGCCACCCAGACACTACTACACAAACTGTAGCTCCATGAAATCACCACCACAAAATGGCAGGACGTTTATTTTCATTTTGTACAGATGGAGGAATGAGACTTTAGTCTATGTTTAACATCATCAATTAAGAAAATTTAGCATTCACATTCTTACATCGCTCTGCAGGACCTGTGGCTAGAGGCATTATGTTTTTGTGTTTTCTAGCCATTCCATGAACGTGAACTCTATATTCTGGTTTTGTTTGTTTATTTGTTTGGGTTTTTTTTTATCTCAATGAACTTACACACTGTAAGCCATTCAACAGTATGGCTTACAGTCCTTGTTTTACTTTTCCTAAGTAACTTTATCCCAGCCAGTATGATTATTTTGGCTTTCACATAGGCTCTGTCTGTAAGACAACAAGTAAATTATTATAAATAAGAACATAATTATTTTACTATATGCACTGAAGATATGAACGACACAAAGTGAGTTCTGACTTTTTCTTCAGGTTGTACTGTCCCAGGAACTGTCTACGTGACAGTCGAGCCCGAGTCATTGGCACAAAATACTACGCAGATGTGAGTTGATGCACTATCATCATAAAATGTGTAACTAGTTACACAGTTGCTTAATGCTATTAGTTACTAAGTGGATCAAATAACAGTGAATTTGGCTCTGTTCCATACCAGCACCCTACAAACACAGACTGTAGCCTTCATTAAATTATTACTTACACATGTGCATGTTGAGTTATATTTCAGAACGTATCTTTCTATAAGCATAATTTTGGTTTGGGATTCTACACGTACTGTATAATCCTTTCTAATAAATGCATCTTCTTAGTCTATAATGTCAACACTGCAACAGTTTGATCTGTGATCATTTTACATTATTCCAGCAATCCAGTATATGTCGAGCGGCCATCCATGCTGGGGTGATTCAGAATGAGTCAGGAGGGTACCTCGATGTGATGCCGGTGGACAATAGGAAGCAGTACAGTGGCAGTTACCAGAATGGCATCACATCAGAGAGGTATGTTTTGTTTCGTTTCGTTTTCTGCCGCTTATCCGGGTGCGGGTCGCGGGGGCAACAGCCTGAGCAGGGAGATCCAGACGCTCCTCTCCCCGGCCACTTCCACCAACTCCTTCGGGGGGACACCAAGACGTTCCCAAGCCAGCCGAGAGATGTAATCTCTCCAGCGTGTCCTTGGTCTGCCCCGGGGTCTCCTCCCGGATGGGCATGCCCGAAACACCTCCCCAGGGAGACGTCCAGGAGGCATCCTGACCAGATGCCCGAACCACCTCAACTGGCTCCTCTCAACGCGGAGGAGCAGCGGCTCTACTCTGAGCTCCTCCCGGATGTCCGTGCTCCTCACCCTATCTCTAAGGCTGAGCCCAGCCACCCTGCGAAGGAAGCTCATTTCGGCCGCTTGTATTCGCGATCTCATTCTTTCGGTCACTACCCAGAGCTCATGACCATAGGTGAGAGTTGGGACGTAGATTGACCTGTAAATTGAAAGCTTTGCCTTCTGGCTCAGCTCTCTCTTCACCACAACGGACCGCTTCAGCGTCCGCATCACTGCCGACGCTGCTCCAATCCGTCTGTCAATCTCCCGCTCCATTTTCCCCTCACTCGTGAACAAGACCCCGAGATACTTGAACTCCTCCACTTGGGGAAGCGACTCTCCCCCGACCCAGAGTGGGCAATCCACCCTTTTCCGGCTAAGAACCATGGCCTCAGATTTAGAGGTGCTGATTCTCATCCCTGCCGCTTGACACTCAGCTGCAAACCGTCCCAGTGAGAGCTGGAGGTCACTGTTCGATGAGGCCAACAGGACCACGTCATCTGCAAATAGCAGAGACGGAATCCGGAGGCCACCGAACCCGACTCCCTCCGCCGCTTGGCTGCGCCTAGAAATTCTGTCCATGAAAATTATGAACAGAACCGGTGACAAAGGACAGCCTTGGCGGAGACCAACCCTGACTGGGAACGGGTCTGACTTACTGCCGGCAATGCGAACCAAGCTCTGACTCCGACAATACAGAGATTGAATAGCCCGTAACAAAAGGCCATCTACCCCATACTCCCGGAGCACCCCCCACAGGATACCTTGGGGGACACGGTCATAAGCCTTCTCCAGATCCACAAAACACATGTGGACTGGTTGGGCAAACTCCCATGCCCCCTCCAGTACCCTCGTGAGGGTATAGAGCTGGTCCAGTGTTCCAGGGCCAGGACGAAAACCACATTGCTCCTCTTGATTCCGAGGTTCAACTAGCAGCCGCACTCTCCTCTCCAGCCCCCTGGAGTAGACCTTCCCAGGGAGGCTGAGGAGTGTGATTCCCCGGTAGTTGGAACACACCCTCTGGTCCCCCTTCTTGAAAAGGGGGACAACGACACCTGTCTGCCACTCCAAAGGCACAGTCCCCGATGTCCACGCAATGTTGCAGAGGCGTGTCAACCATGACAGCCCTACAACATCCAGAGCCTTCAGGAGCTCGGGACGGATCTCATCAACCCCCGGGGCGCTGCCGCTGCGGAGTTGTTTGACAGCCCCGGCGACCTCGACCCCAGTGATGGGAGAGCCCAGCCCAAAGTCCTCCGGCTCTGCCTCCTCTTCAGAATGCGTGTTGGTGGGATTGAGGAGATCTTCGAAGTATTCCTTCCACCGCTCAGGTCAGCAACTCCTCTCCCACACTGAAGACCGTGGGGTTCCGCTTTCCCCTCCTGAGCCGCCGAACAGTTTGCCAGAATTTCTTCGGCGCCGACTGGAAGTCTTGTTTCATGGCCTCACCAAACTCCTCCCACACACGGGTTTTTGCCTCTGTGACCCCCCGAGCCGCAGATC
>KV751329.1:1846505-1858634 GCA_001698575.1 Mola mola | reverse complement strand
AAGACTGGTTCCAGAACCCGAACTGTGCGTTGAGGTTAGGCCGACTATATCTAGCCGGTATCTCTCAATCTCTCGCACAAGCTCAGGTTCCTTCCCTATCAGAGAGGTAACATTCCTTGTTCCGATAGCCAGCTTCAGCAACCGGGGATCGGTCCCACATGAGGATGGACCCATGTTTCCTTTTCGGGCTGAGCCCGACCGGACCCCATGGAAAATGGCCCGGCTACCAGGCGCTCGCCTACGCACCCCTTCCCCAGGCCTGGCTGCAGGGCGGGCAGGGTACACAAGTCCTTGTTATTATTCACCATTATAGAAGTCTTCGAACCGCACTTTGTCTGGCCCCTCACCTAAGACCAATTTGCCTTGGGTGACCCTACCAGGGGCATACAGCCCCCGACAACATAGCTCCTAGGATCATTAGGGCACCCAAACCCCTCCACCACGGTAAGGTGGCGGTTCCAGGAGGGGCAGAGAGGTATGGTTAAAGTAAATATATATTTACTTTTATTTAATGTTAGTTGAATATGGTAAAGGATGTACCATAAACTAGTGACAAACATCACATCATTTATAGCCAAAGCTAATTCATAATGCTTGTCCCTAGATGTAAAGATAGGGGTTCAAATTCGCTGTTCCAGGCATTGCAGCGAAAACACCATCTCAGTGTCTTTTTAATGTGTGTAGCATAAAAACAGTTTCCCTGATGTGACAAAGACAAAAACTCAACAGAATACTTAACAGTATTGATGTAATTTACAGTACAGCTTGTTACAAATGTCTATGATGACGTATGGTGTCTTAAAGGTTATTGCGCTGCCAGAATACTGCACAAGTACAGTTTGATGGTTTTATTGGTCCTAGGGCGTTGCAAAATCCTCCGCTCAGACCAGATGTATCTTAATGATGTCCCATGTAATGAGAAGATTTCAGTGATTATTCCATACTAACATAAATCTGTGTACTTGCCTTTAGAAACAACACGTACATTTATAGTATTTCATACTGTGTTTTCTCCTTGCAATTTCTCTTTAGCTTGCAGAACCCAACAGGAGGAAAAGCCTTCAGAGTGTTCGCAGTCATCTGAAAAACCACTCTCAAAGCACAGAGTACTATGAAAGATGGCCACCTTACTTCCAGCCAACCCACTCATCATCCTACAATCTGTAATTACATCTATTTCTCGGTAAACACTTCAGCTTTTTGGCCTATGACAGTAATACTGCAACATGACATGGGTCCAAAAACAGCTTTGCAAAGGATGTTTGGAGGAGATTATCTTGGATGTCTGTTGCCTTACATCTTTCCTTACTTTCTAGAGTTGACTGTAATCATCACATTGGGTGTGAATGTTTTGCTAACATGACATCATGTGTTATTAATAAACACATCAAGATTTAGTGCCACTGTGAATGACTTCCACAATTTCAGACCTTGAAGGTTCAAGCATAACATCGGTGGTTTTACAAAAGCAGTTTAAAAAGCATTACGACATTCTGCATTTGTCTTCTTTATGTAGAGACGCACTTGGTAAATAAAGGAGAAGCCAATCACAGAGTCATAAAATCTATGTATTCATTTAGTGAGAGCAAGATTAGTCAGTCAAAATGTAATGAGAACCAATCTTCTGAAGTATATATTCTGGGCATTTGTACAGTCTATGCAGGACCAAACAGGTAAAATAATTTGTTAAAGTTGCAAATTACTTGGCAATATTTGATGAATAACATAATATTAACAATACTAATATTTTACCCTTCATTTAAAAAAGTCAAAAATAGGCTCAAACAAGCATGCTGGGTTATTAGTTTACAATAACATATTATATTTAGATAGATGATTCTAAACTATGGACAACCGTTAGGTTAAGTTGTAAACATGTAGTTGTCACTACCAACAAAAAAAATGGTGGTCTGTGGTAATGCTTCAGTCACATGCTTTGTACAGAAAACAACAATGGGGAAGTGCATAAACCTTAAAATACCAATTAAAAGTGAAGCAAAAACACAACAGAAAATGTGTTGCAAAATATCCATATATGTAATACTTAATGTCTTAGACTGGGGCAGCTATATTAGGTTAAATTCTTTATGCAGACTTTAAGAGGCCCCACTATTTTATTATCAGTTCCTACAGGTCACCTCAGGAATCTGGGCATATTAGCATAGTAAGAAATATTCACCAACACTTTAATTCTTGAATAGCAAAAAAGCATTATTTTTAGTATAGCCCAAGTTGCTACATTTAGATTGGTCAATCATTGTTTAGGGGAGGGGCTTATAGAGTGGTCAGTTCGTTGGAGAACCTTGGTGTGATTCACCTGAGCTGTGGATTGTGCTAACAATGATCCATTTCTATTCATTTGTTTAAACTTTGCATATTAAAGATGAAACTGTCTCATACCCACAAAAATAAGGATTGTAATAACTTCCTCTTCCACCCAGTGCTAGTATACAGTATAAGGCTGAAAATACAAATTGTATATTTTTGTATATAATGATGCTTGCTAAGAAAATAAAAAGCAATAATCATGCTCATTAATAATAATGCTGAAAGACTTTCTGCATGTAACGCACATACTTGTAAGCTTTTTATTTTTTATAAAGGACATGTTTCACCATAAATTCAGTTGATTCATATTTTTTGTACATAATGTGTATGTAACAATGTTCTATTTTATGCTGCATTTCCCAGCTTTTGTTTATAGATTTTTATATGTGAACCCTGGCTGGCCAGGAATATGCATGGCAGAATTACAATTAAAATACTCAGAGATGCAATTTTTGTGCGTGTCATTTCTCTTTGTATTACAGACTCACCGTTATAAAATCATTAAATTGTATGTCGAGGATTGTAGCTTTGGGCCACACTATTTTATTATCAGTTCCTACAGGTTGCCCCAGGAACTCTGGGCATATTAGCAATGTCATAAATTCAGCTGTAGCTCAATTTTTGAAGTTAAAGTTCTTCCTAAAAAAAAACTGTCAGTCCCTCCAGGAACTCTGGGGAGTGCAGAGGAAGAAAAATCTGCTTGTTTCACATCCAGGAAGAGATGTTATGAGGTCATTGGCTTTGTGTCTTTCAAGAAAAGAGCTAAATTACCAGACAAAACAATAGATGCCTTTGTAGTTATTAACCAACCAAACATATTGACATACCGTTAATCTAACATAAAACAATATGTGCAACACAAATTTTGCAATCTTTTTTTAATAAAAAAATTTAATTTTAATCAAATTAGTCACTCTGTGGTTTCTCTTGCATTTTTCTTCATTACAGCTGAATTAATAACTTATTTCAATACATTTTCACATTAATGTACGTTCCTGTACAAGTGTTCATGTGAGTTAGATCTTACCGAAAAAAATCTGACTGCGACAAAGTGTGCAGTGTGCTGACGACTGGGAGAAGGCCAACTTTGTGTTTTGCTGATCTCAATCTCCCAAAATCTCAGGACGCATTTCCATTCCTTCATCTGGATTTGGGGACAGATGTGGTCAGGCAGCAGATAAAATTCCCTGCACTGGCTTCAGGTCTTCTGGAGATGTACAGCAAGCATTGCAGTGAATTTTACAAATTCAAAGGACACTTCTGGAGGCTGCATAGGTGGCCATTGGCACAGGATTCTTGTAAACTCCCAGTCAGTCAGTCAGATGCATCCCCAAACTTTCAGCTGAGCATCCTCACCTGCTGAGGACTCTTTCACACCTCTGTGATCAGGAAAACCAGCAACACACTCAGCTACAGTCTAGGTTTTCAGCTTGGTAACCTGGTTGACATTGTGGTTTTCAGCAGTGTTGGAGTCAAACTTACTGTAGCAGGTAGACTGCATGTATTTGCAATGTTAGTGAACATATTTGGACTTGTCGCATGTATGTTTTGTTTCAACATGTACATAAAGGAATAAAAATTGAAACTGTACTGAGTCAATTCTAAAAAATGATGCGTCATGCATAATGATTATATGCTTCATAGGCTCGGGGAGAGGAAATTTTTGCGATGACACCATACAATTATACTGACTTACTAAGTCACTGTCAACCTGGCTCTAATGCTTAAGCTAAGGTAAAAATAAAAAAATAAAAAACCCCAAAGGAGATGAACTAGTCGCAATCTGGTCTCCAAGATTTAAAGTAACTCTCTCCACGAAAACTACCAACAGTCGATCTTCATCACAGCTACAGAGTCAGCGATTAAGACCAACAAGCTGACCTCCTCTGAAGCCGAACAGATCCAACTTAAGGTGCCAGCCACCCTTGCCAGTGCAAAAATACCTCCCTCCAATATCACCATCGAAGAAAAGAGCGCGATTTCCGCACTGAGAAAGGATCCAAGCATCACCATCCTTCCAGTTGACAAAGGGAGATGCACCGTAATCCTCAACACATCAGATTACTACACCAAGATAACCTCACTGCTCAGTGAAAGTGAGACTTATGAGGTCTTAAAAAGGGACCCCAACAGCAGCTACAAGAAGAAAGTGATTGACTACCTATGGAAACTGGAAAAAGACCACATCATTGACCGCCCTACCTATTACCGTCTGTACCCTGGAGAGGCCATTCCATGCATCTGTGGTCTCCCCGGGATCCACAAGGAAGGAGCGCCACTCAGACCCATTGTCAGCAGCATCAACTCTGGTGGGGAACACACCACACCACATCCAAAACTCCATAAATTTCACAAAGATAGTACAGAACCTCACTCTGCCACCGGATGAAACCATGGTCTATTTTGATGTCACTTCTTTTTTCACGTGCATATCCACCAGTGAGGCAGTAGGGACTGTTAGAAAACATCTACAACAAGACAGCTCTCTACATACCAGAACTAACTTCAACCCTGACCAAATTTGAGACCTTCTGCACCTTTGCCTTTCCACGACATATTTCAAATACGATGAAGTTTTTTACAGACAGAAACACGGCTGTGCCATGGGTTCTCCAGTGTCTCCTATCGTGGCTAACCTCTACATGGAGGAGGTGGAGGAGAGGGCTCTGAACTCCTTCACAGGAACAGCTCCCAGCCACTGGTTCAGATATGTGGATAACACATGAGTCAAAATCAAAACTCAAGAATTGGAGGCTTTCACTCGACACATAAATGCGGTGGACAAGAACATCAAGTTCACCAGGGAGGATACGAAGGTTAACAGTTTGCCCTTCCTGGATTGTGCAGTGTCTCTTGGTAAGGATGGTAACCTCAGCATCGAGGTCTACAGGAAGCCCACATACACAGACCAGTACCTCTTGTTTGACTCTCACCACCCACTGGAGCACAAACTGGGGGTAATCCGGACACTACAAGACCGGGCCCAGAAGGTTCCCTCAACCACAGAGGGAAAACAGAAGGAATTGACACACATCGAGACAGCGCTCCACACATGTGGCTACCCGAAGCGGACCTTTGTCAAATTGTCCAAAAGGCGCCACAAAGAACCACCCGAGGCAGATAGTGAAAAACAAAAGAACGTGGTTATCTCATATGTGGCAGATCTATTGGAAAATTCCGGAGGAATCTTCTAAAAACACAAAATTTGAGTTAACTTCAAACTGGGCCAGACCTTAAGACAGACTGGTCCACCCCAAGGACAAAACACCCAGGCATAAGCTCAGTAATGTTGTGTATGCCGTTCAATGCACGGAAGAGTGCTCTGACCTTCATGTAGGGGAAACAGAACAGCCCCTCCACAGACGCATGGCACAACACAGGAGAGCCACCTCATCGGGACAGGACGCAGCTGTACATCTGCATCTTAAGGAGAAAGGTCACTCCTTTGAGGACTCCAATGCCCACGTTCTGGACAGAGAAGACAGATGGTTTGAAAGAGGAGTAAAAGAGGCCATCTATATCCACTTGGAGAGACCTTCTCTAAACAGAGGTGGTGGACTAAGACACCATTTGTCTGCTACCTACAATGCTGTCTTGGGAGCCCTCCCCAGGTGGTTTAACCCCCATACACACCTGGGGCCATGTGATCCCAAGGTTTCACATGAAACCAGGGATGAGAGGCAAACACTCCCGAGTGATTCGGTTTCAAAGATGTCCTCATTTTTGGTGATCGCCTCCACTCACACTGGGTTAAATACTTGGGTTTCCTGCACTGACCCTCAGAACTGAAGAAGCCTTTTGGATGAGAGGCGAAACGTCTTCAAACAAGATGAGAAGTCCAGTTGCTTCCTATTAAACTCTCCAAGGTTCTATGCCAGGAACATTTGGGACAGGATTGGGCCCAAATGCAGACACAGCAGGTTCACTTGTGAAAGGCAGGCAACACCAAGAATCAACCAAGCAAACTGAACTAAAAGAGGCCAAAAATCCAAAATCCAATGGCACAGACAGGGTGAAACCAAGAAGCAAACTGGGAAGCACTGAGTAATATGATTTGGCTGAAAAGACAATGAGGGGTTACACATGGTCTTACATACCCAGGAAAGGCAAGAGAACAAGATACAGTACATGCAAAATAATTCAGGGCGTGACTGAACAATCAAAAGTTTGTGGAAACGAAAAAAGGAAAGAAGGATAAATCAGGACAAGACAAAGAAAGAGAAAACCTGAAAAATAAAACAGGAAACAGCAAATGAGAAGACGCATTACAAATAAATGAAGAGGCCTAATAATGAATGACTGACATAAGTGGTAATGGTACCCTGCCCAGCCTGTGATAATGTCTTGTTAGCAGGCCCAAACGAAGGTGGCGAGTCACTTGTGTTTTTTGACTCTCTTCCAGGATATACTCTAGTGATTATTTAATTTAGTAAAAATATTAATATCCTCAACATAACGGCAACCGCATTTTCATTGAAGCGTTTGTGTCAGGGTCGAAATTTCCAAACTGTTAATCCTCAAAGCAAACTAAACTGAGTAACCCAGCTTTGATTCTATATTTTGCACTCAAAAAACTCCCTGTCATCTCAAGATTCTTTAAATAATACTAGTTACAGACCATGAACACCTGATCTGTAACATTTAACTGGGAGGGAAAGTCTTTTCATAGCAAATGAACAAATGCTCATGGCTGGTATTTGTATAAGTCTCACACAACACTCCTGTGCTGCCAGTTTTAGCAATAAAACCATTTTTGATTGTGTATGTTGGTCAGGAAAATACAGAAATGTCAAATGGACATGGCAATTATGAGGCTTTTTGAAATATCTCTTGAATATGGACACAGCTGTGTGTGTGCGTGTGTTTGTGTGTGTGCGTGTGTGCAGGTATATAACTGAATACACCCCTGTGGATGAATGTGTAGCTCCGCATATGTAAGGCTTGTTAGATGTGAAACCCTTTCTAAATATGACTTGTGCAATCAGTCCCATGCTTTATAGCTGGCTCCTCAGGCAGTTTAACTCCTGGGCGGACACACACCATGAATGGGCTAACAATCATTGCGGACAGGACGAGGTGTGTGTGCGCGTGTGTGTATGTGTGTGGTTGCACTTCCTCCTCTCAGCCCTCCAGTACTCATAGATTTAGACGTTGTTGTTATTTTAGTACAGTTAGCAGCTGCGTTTTGGGGGCAAAAATGGCAATTACAACCCCATTGCTGGGTTTTCTGTTGGTTGAGCTGTATTTATAACTGCGGACTTTATACTTTCTCATGCACAGATTTGGCAGCTCAGGCAGTCATGTAATCATATTTTGGTTGGTCTTTGTGTCGACACACATGCCCTGATCGAATTATTTAACAAATCTCATTATGTTAGAGTTAATCGATCTAACTTTTTACATTTAGTTTGCCCTAAAATAAAGATACCATGGAGAATCGTTCTACAAATCAATTTCAGTTAATAGGTTTTAAATCATTCTCTCAAGTATGGTTTTATATTACGGATATACAGAGTTTCTTATGTCTAATTTTTAAAGTTTGTTTGTTTCAATCAAAATGCTTGCTTACTTCAAATATGTCAGTATAACAAACAGTGCTTTCATTTTTTTGCCCACAGGTCATACAAGTGGAACACAGTCATAGCTAGTGCTCGGCCCACTCTGCAGGAAAGTGAGCGGGTGATGACGGGTGACAAAAATATATCCTAATGCTCAGTCGAGCTGTTTCTCAACTTAACAATCTTGTTGGCCTGCATACAGTAACCATTCAGAGTTCAATAAAGGTAATTAACTTCTTAAACTTTTATATTCTATACCGCTCTGCCTGTCTTGCGTGAAACTACAGCTTCTTTTTGTCCTTTAAAACTCCCTCTTCTGTGCTTCCATTTTCTGCTTTCTCCTATTATTGCAAATCTGAAATTGATTTAGATGTTAAAACTCATAATTTTCATTCTTTTTGAATGAAATTCAAGTCTTGCCCTTGTTTGTCTTCTTGGAAAAACTGGAGGTCAGTTCAGCCACTTTATGATTCAAATTCACGGCTCATTTCCCACCTACAGACTTCCTCTGGCTCCATCCTGCATTTCCTTTACAATCACTCCCATTTTTTCCTCCCTATCAACCCCTGGCACACTTTCCAAGGAAAAGACACTCGAGGAGTGGTCTGTAGTTCTTTTTTGGACATAAAGAATATCATTGACATGATTTCATCCTTTCCAAATTGTATTAGCAAACCAACAAAAACAAAATTTCAAACTTGAAAGCATTTGGAGGATGGTGATTTTTGGTCACACCTCTGACCCACCAAACACATTCACTCACACACACTGATCCCCAACTCAAATTATTGGCTTGGCAGCTCTCCCTCTCCTGCTGTTTTGCTCTCAACCCACATGCAGACCTCCACTGCCAGCAGAGTGTGGCAGAGGGTCGCTGTTTCCCACAGTCCCAGAGAGTTCACAGACCTCCATCTTATCCGCTGATCCTCTGCTGTTGGTCCCCACCACCATAAAATCCCTGTAGAAATTTTCCGCTACCAAATATAGTTGTCTGACTGCTGGCCATGCTCGCCTGGTGCCCTACTGTCGCATTCAGCAGCCTGAGTACACACTCCCAGAACAGGGTTATTTTCATCCTAATAGTTGTGAAATACATTAAGTTTTGTTTATTTACGATGGCAAATAAACAAAACTTGGTCATTTAATGAAAAACTGTAAAATAATATGGATCAAGGATTATTTGATATTACACTCAAATGCTCATTTATTCCCAAAGATTCTTCCTGCCACATTTAATTTCAAACTAGATTGCCAAGTGTGTATATAGGGAAAGCTCTACCTGCACTCGGCATGTCCACTCTGCCTCACCTAGAGACACAAGCAGCCGATGTGCGTTAAAGCCGAAAGTACTGCATATATTAGGTTGTATTTACTCTCTGTTCACACAAGACCTTCAAATATTAATATTATCAACATGTGTTTGTCATGTATCTGTCATATTAATAGATTTTCTGCTGTTAGGCTGTCTGTTTCTTCACCGTCCTCCACATTAAAAGCATCCATGCATTGCGCGTACTGTTAATTATTGTAACATTATACTAACATTAACATTATATCATGCATCACATAGTTATTCAGCTGTTTATGCAGAGTTTATTTTGACACGTGTGACAAACTGTCTTAAACTGACAGTACAGTCCATTGTTGCAATCTTTGTCTGTTTACAGTCTATAAATCCTTTTTAAGTTTTTTTTTCCTTTTTCTCTCACTGATGCAGATATGTATTTACAGTACCAGTGATTACAACTACAAATGACTCCATTAAGGAAATGAATTCATGTCATCGACATTTTAAGTTTTAAATCAAGTTTTTAAGTATAAATACTGACAATTTGATGGCACAGTTTAGGAAAAGGATTGTTATAACACAAATGGACTAAAATGACATATGTTTCACAGTATGAAAGAGAAGACTACAATAATGGGTAGAGGCAATTTCTAGAATGACATCTGTTTCAATTTTTTTTTTTTTAATTTGACCTCCTGTATTTTTCCGATGAGGCATCCGACACAGGTTTTCACTTTAAAAAATAGATAGGTGCAGCCCTTATTGATTCACATTAGATGGTATGGTTTAGGTTTATATGTCATTTCCTGTTTTATTTTTTATTTTTTATTCTCCTTCCCTTGTCTTTTGACACTTCCTGTATTGTTTGTTACCCTCCATTTGATTGCCTGTACCTGGTTCCTAAAAACCTGTATTTCTGGTTCAGATTAGTGTCTTTCATCCCTTCAGTGTTTTGTCTTGACCTTGCCTGATTTTTTTTTTTTCCCTTTGCCCTGTGGTTTGTTTGTCTCGTTTCACAGTATGAAAGAGAAGACTACAATAATGGGTAGAGGCAATTTCTAGAATGACATCTGTTTCAATTTTTTTTTTTTTAATTTGACCTCCTGTATTTTTCCGATGAGGCATCCGACACAGGTTTTCACTTTAAAAAATAGATAGGTGCAGCCCTTATTGATTCACATTAGATGCATAAAAAGATTGTTGACTAAAAATGACAAATATATGCAATAACAAAACTAAAGGCAGAATATGTGAGCTTTTTGAATATCTGTGTGTGTGTGTGTGTGGGGACAACATAGATTTTTTGTTTTGTTTTATTTTGTTTTGTTCTGACTCAAGTGCAATAAGGCTAGGAATAATACATGTTACTAAAAAGTGATTAAAAGAACATGGATACATGGACAAGGCATCCTTTGTAACAATTAACTGCAGGTTTTGAAAGATTCATAACTCAATGCCCCCTAATTGTATTAAACTTTGACCTCCACAGAGGTCTTGGACGAAGAAGGTCTAAAGCTTGACGAGTTGGGTAAAGATTGACATGTGAATTTGCTTCAGTGTTAAAAGGTTCAGAGATACTTCACTCAAATATATCCAATAAATAAAAACATTTATTTGAGAAATATTGATGTCATAACTTTTTGAAATTCTGGAGCTTCTGAAAAAGAGCAGCAGATAAGGTATATGACTTAGTTACAAATCTAACTGAATGTTCCTTGAGGCGCAGAATCTTATGAGTTTTAAGAAAAGTACCCTAATGCAGTATGAAAGATATGCATAAATAAGACTTGAATAATGGGGAAGAGGAAACTGGTGGGGACAAAATGTGTAATTTTTCCTATAAATCCAAGAGATTTATTATTTTTTCTGCCAATCTAGTCAATTTGTTTTCTCCAAATCTCTCATCACCTAAACTCCCAGGAATCTATTAGTTGATGGGGCATCTCAACAGATTCAGGTGTAGTTTTTGGCAAATCTATATGTTTTTGTTTTTTTTTTCTAATCACACAATCATGAACTAATGAACAATCATGAACTAATCATACAATCATAAAGTTAGATTTTTTTTTTAATGTTCATGGATTATTCATTTAGTCTGAACCATTTCAGTTAAACCAACATTAGCATTCCATTCCTCATCAATTGAAATTAGACAGGGAAATTGTGAGAAATGTTGAACAAAGTATTACTATAAGTAGGACATAATGGTCCCAGAATGGACACCTTTGGAACCCCACAGAGTATACTGGCTTTGTTGTAATACCCTTTACACAGTCCAACTGACCTCTGTTGGAAACCATAACCATACAATGACTTTTTCAGTAAAATATGATTATTGGCATCAAAAGTTTTGGAAAAATCTAAAAAACAAAAACATAAATTCAATGGGCAAGGTTGGTTTTTGATTGGTTATTTGATAGAACTGCCAAAAATCTAACCTAAAATTTTGACTTTTGTTATCTGCTGATAAACATTGTCAATTGATACTGAATATATCTCATCGATATCAACATGATACTCTCATATTGGAGAGGTTGGGACCCGTGAAATAACTAATCACACTTTAATTTTATCCACATTCAGTTTCTATTTGTTCAAATATTTCATTAATATTTTTCTCTGCCCTTTTTCTTTGTCAGTCGGTGGTTGAATACTGTTGCCTGTTTTATTCTTAAAAGTGAATGATTTGAAAACAAATGATAAAAATCAACAGTACTATGATTTTGTTTCGTTTCTTTTTGTTTCGATTTCTGCTGCTTATCCGGGTGCGGGTCGCGGGGGCAAGAGCCTGAGCAGGGAGATCCAGACGCTCCTCTCCCCGGCCACTTCCACCAGCTCCTCCGGGGGGACCCCAAGACGTTCCCAAGCCTGCCGAGAGATATAATCTCTCTAGCGTGTCCTTGGTCTGCCCCGGGGTCTCCTCCCGGATGGGCATGCCCGAAACACCTCCCCAGG
>KV751329.1:1826231-1846233 GCA_001698575.1 Mola mola | reverse complement strand
CCTGACCCGGAGTGGGCAATCCACCCTTTTCCGGCTGAAAACCATGGCCTCAGAGGCCTCAGAGGTGCTGATGCTCATCCCCGTTGCTTGCCAACCATGGCCTCAGATTTAGAGGTGCTGATGCTCATCCCCGTTGCTTGCCACTCAGCTGCAAACCTTCCCAGTGAGAGCTGGAGGTCACTGTTGGATGAGGCCAACAGGACCACGTCATCTGCAAATAGCAAAGACGGAATCCGGAGGCCACCGAACTTGACTCCCTCTGCCGCTTGGCTGCGCCTAGAAATTCTGTCCATGAAAATTATGAACAGAACCGATGACAAAGGATATACTTGGTGGAGACCAACCCTGACTGGGAACGGGTCTGACTTACTGCCGGCAATGCGAACCAAGCTCTGGCTCCGACAATACAGAGATCGAATGGCCCGTAACAAAAGATCCTTCTAGTCTAGTAGAGCCTTTAAATACGTATAGATAACCCCAGGGGTCATTGATGACAACCATGAAAATTCCCAACTAAACAACTTTAATAAAGCCCAGCTTGTTTAATGGCTTAGTTATGCAATGCTCACAGCATCAAAAACAAACCCCAAAATGACTCTGCTGTCTGCATTTATCTGTAGAAGTTGGATTCTCACATCCATGATTACAGTCTTTAAGATGCTGAATTGGACTCAAGATAAACTTTTTTGAGGTCCAACAGCACAGCACAGGCGGTTGAAATCCCCCATGGGATGACACAAGAGGTCGTCCAAACCCTCCAGAATGTTTGTGCAGCTACCTGGTTTTGGAAAGGGGGAGTCAGTAAACAGGTAAAAATCCTACAAATAGAATCTTGCCACTTAAAAATATAGTTTTCTGGGAGGGCAGCCTGCTCCACAGACTACGTCAGTACTGACCTTTTTGCTGTTTGCTAAAGGGATTTGATTTCACATTTAACTCTCTTGCCTTCCCTTTTTTTTCTCCAACATTCGCACCAAATCCATCTGGGGAGTAGAAAATGGCAGTTTTGTCCATGAAGGAGAAGCTATAGTAGTTTAGTCATGGGCCTAAAGATCACAAAGAGACGATAAGCCGATGCCAGCAAATAAGTGATTGGCATAAGGTGGTTTAAGATTTTGAAACATACCAAACAAAACTAAGCAAGCATGTACACTTGTAAATGTACATGCATTTACATTTTTCACATGGATTTCAGAGGTCATGGCCAGTACAGAACACTGACTGAGTTCAAAAAGTTCAAAATGCAACCAAAAGCTCTCAATGTGTCCCTCTGCCTATTACAATGATCTGCTGTGAACCACACTCTAAATATTCCTCAGTGTTAGTGATGGGTTAGTAGCAACGACCCAGCTTTAGGAGCCGTCGCTTACAGCTGCCAATGTTAAATGATAGTGTGCACATGCCTCTTTCAACTCAACATGACTAAATGGCAGAAAGCAACCAAGACAATTTTTTTGAACAATTTAAGTGATATATCTGCACACATACTGTACCAATCATAGAGTATACTATTGCTAAATCTTGGTGAATTATCAAAGCCCGAAGTGGTGAAAAGCCATGGGGGGGTTGAAAGTGCCAGCTTTCATTGCTGAATTGAACCAAATGATCTGGATTAATTAAAAGAGCAAAAGTCCCCATCACTGCTCCATATGAGCAGGAAATTAACATTAATAGCTGCAGTATTCCTTGTCAATGAACCTACAGCTCCCTCTGCTGGTATTTTTGTTCAGGCCTTGAAGGCTTTCAGTAATGCTTGACGTTATCAGAATGATATTAAGATTTGTAATTCATTTAAAATCCACGCGAGAAACATTTTTTAAAACCTACAGATTTTGGATAACCATGACAATATGAGCCACATCCTTACTGAATAGTCAAAAACTGACGTCACAACTTTTAAAGTAAAGTTGGTGGGAAATAATGAAGAGAAAAACAATATGTTCAACTCTGTTACACATCACTGTCTAAACAAAGCTGAACAAATATCAGTTTTGTGTTATGCATTGTGGCTTCACTGGCTGCAAGATTATGTGATACAAAATCGTCTTATAAAATTGCTGTCTGTGGGTCAAACACCAGCCATGTTTGCTTTCACTGCTGCTCCAGTCCACTTCTGTTTATTAAAGTCTACATTTCATGGCACACTCTTACATTCATAGTAACTATTGCATGGCTCAGCATTTTGAAATAGGCCTTGGGACCAGTAGTGCTCAAAGACAAACATGTGGTCAGCCCGTTCTTTAGAGGTGCAGGCGCTTTGCTACATTCCAGCATTTTAAGACCAAATGTATTTGGATTCTTCTGTTAAACAAAAATAACATTCCAAGCATATCATCAAGGTTGAGTGAAGGGGAGGAGTTTTCAATATCATGGATCAAGCAGAAAAATGAAACTAATACAATTTTAAGATGATCTTATAAGATAATCATCTTGGTTTACTTTTGCATATTTATAGATATCTCAAGTTAAACAGAGTCTAAAACTTTAAACCACATGAGATGGGAATAATGAAAATAGCCAAAATTTTTAACAGACATATAATATAAATCAAGCAAAGCTAAGATAAAATAATATAAACTACGAAGATAAACACCCACCGAGCTCTCAGTTGACTCCTCCTCATGTATAATGATTTTTACATTTCTAGGTTTTATAAGTTTATTTTTCTATAGTTTGTTTTCCATTGTGTTAAGTCAAAAAGCATTATGATATGTTAAATAAGCTTGCAAAAAATCCATACAGGACAGGAATTATTCCATAAAAGTATAGATTGCATAATTTGCTGTATCATTCCTCTTCTACAAACAGTTAAAACTAAAAAGCAAAGAGAAACTGTAATGAACAATGAATGTATGAAACAGATTGTTGTTGGATATTGTATTCAGAAGTTTCAATTTGACAGAAAAATGGAGGTAGAACAAGGGAACTGGTCATGTTTACTATACTACTGTACTGATGTGTCCAACACAAATTGTTCAGAAAAACATTGTGACAGGAGAAAACACAATAATACTTAGAAAATACACATTGTGTGCTTTTATTGCACTTTGCATTACTTTACTGCAGTTTATTCTTGTTTTTAAAAAGCATATGGCATTAAAAAATAGATTTTCCCAACACTTAAGGAAAACCTTGCGTAAGTAGTCCCATATAATCATTCCCACAAACAGAAAACAATTCATGTTTACTTGAGGCCATTGTTGCCAGCTCTGTCCATTTCCCTTGTGGAGAATTCAGAGGAAAGTAAGTGTCCAGAGCTTTCAAGGTGTTTCCTTTGCCAGCAACATGCGTGTCAGTCAGCCAGTGGTGTCGCTCTGTGCTGAACACCAGCACTTCAAAACTACCCACAATGCACACTGTGAAAGGTAACACCCATTCTGTTTACCTGGAGGAAACTACAGGCAGGAGCTTCCGACCTGAATAGAGAGGAAGAAACAAAACTACGGCCAGGTGTAGAGAAGAGTTTGTGTTTCAGTTTTCCTTATTAGATAGAAGCTAGTCATTTTTTAAAGAGGATTTTTGAGGTACTTTGGATTGATTTAAGGTTTCCTCTGGGCATTTCAAAGGTGTGAGTGAAAGTGGGACAAGAGCAATGGGAGGAGCTGAGGGACTCTGGTCATATGGTAAATAGTGGGTCACATGGGGCAATAGTCTCCAAGCAGTGGGGGAAAAGGGAGGGAAAGGAACAAGGAGAGAGAGTGAGCGAGAGAGAAAGAGGACATTGCAGGACTTTGGCTGGCCTCACGTGTGGGAGGCAGTGCTTTCACCTTGAATCTGGAGGACACAAGATCACACCACAAAAAGACAAGAATACCCAAGACTTGGACTGAGTGCTGTGTTGTGGTCAATCTGTATTCAAAACTCTCTTCTCTGGGGTCCAATGTCTCCTACTTGACTTCCTGTGGATACATTCCTTTTTTCCTTGAGGGGTTGAAAGTTCAACAGCGAGTGGCTTCCTTGTTGTGCTTCCTTGTGGACACTGCACTCTTGATACCTTCTTCCTACAATCAAAATGCCCACTAATTTCACTGTGGTGCCAGTGAAGGATGCTAAGGGTGGCAGCAAGAGCATGGCTGCAGCTGAAGGCAGCGAACCAGACAGCTTGGTCAAAATTTTTGTGGACGATGAAGATGAAGACAATTTCCAAGAACCCCATGCAGGTAGTGCAAGACAAAACTTCTTCTATGACTTGTAGACATACTGTTACATTGAGGGAGATCCTATTGTGTGTGGTCACAAATGAGCTTGATTCTGTTCCAACTTGCACAGGGAGAAGGATGTATTACAACATGTAAATTTGATTAAGTCTTTACAAACAAAACCATGATACAGTGAGATACATGTCAAGGCAGGCTTTTTATACACACACACAAGCAAGCACACGGAAACACAGCTCTGAGGTGTGACATCATTCAACTTGCTAAAACTTGCAGGACGGCTTGATTGGTGTGGCTGAAGGGTGAGACTGTGTGCGACAATGACTCATGACTTTGGCTCCTAGCTTTAGTATGGAGTGGGATGTCTAATATAAATGCATGTTAACAACAAAGCAGAGAGCCACAACAGTCTGCGGGAGTTGCAGAAAAATTCATGTTCAGGCTGATGCACTAGGAAACAGAAAGCAGGACATTTAAATCTTCATTTTATACATTTGAGGTTGATTATTTTACCTTCTGTTCATGTGTGTTTTACCATAAAACACATGGACAAAAGATAAAACACTGAAAAAGTACAGCACCATTCAGCAACGAGCCCGCGAGGACCATCTCAATTTACGAGGAATGTCCTTAGTAAAGTAAAACAATCCAATCTCTGAAAGGTCAATTAAAGGCAGTGTTACGTTACTGAATCTCAACTCCAATGAGTCTGTGTTGTTATTTAATTGGGTTCCAACAGAGGGTATGTCTACATTTAGAATGAATGAAAGGCCTTAAGATGATTCTAGCTCTAGTGAACAAGTTACAGTACATTAGTTGTGAAAGTCATGAGCATGGACAAAGCTTAACAAGTAAGCTCTGAATAGAGTTCATATCTCTGCCATCTGCTTGAAATTGCCCTAGACATGCTTAATGAAGGTGTTGTTGTGAGGTAACTTTATGGTAAAGTTTGTTGTAGTTTATTCTTCTTCAAAAAATACCACCATCAACTGTTTGAAAGTGTGCTCTCGTTGAATTTCCGAGTGCTATTATTTTTTGCCATCGCTGACAACCAGATCGCTAACAACAGCCGCCATTCTTGTATGTGTGTTCCTTACATCTCTTGCCTTAGTTAGTGGTAGTTTGAGCATTAGAGTCAGTATTGGCAGCCATAAATAATCTTGATTTGATCTGAGAACTCTGATCTGAGAACTAACAAACCAACAACCAACCGGTCATTCTTGTTTTGCCTCGGTTTCAGTTTCTATCACTCTACTTCTGTACCTCATTTGTTTCTTCATTTATTTTCCACAGATAGACCCAGTATTATTTATTGTTATATGGGGATTGTTTCAAATGTTTCACGTTGTTTCTGTGTCTTTTTGCTGCTCCACTCTCCAGGTCTGCTCCTTCAGTAGCTTTCTAGTCAGATAGTCTCCCTGCCTCCACAGTGTCTCTATTATAGAGTCTCTATTATAGATTCTCTATTATATCTGTGTCGAGCCTGATAAAGAGCTCACTGACCGACTACTAACAGGAAATACTGTATTTTGCTTGTTTTACATCTAATTGTGATTGCTATCAGTCTATTTGTGGACTGTTCAAGAAGAAATGCAAAATGTCAATTCAAACAAACCTGGAAGGACTGTTAAATACTGTAGTTAGTCAATGAATGTAACAAACCAACTACCTCTCTGTCTCGTTGCAATTCTGGTGGCCCATCACATGTTATAAAGCCGTGCCACCCTTCAAGCCAGCTAGCTTAGGTTTGATATAGCTCTCTTACTTCAGCTCTCAAGTGTGACAGATGCACTGGAATGAGTGCAGTGGGTTGAGTTTCATGGTAACTGCTAATTCAAAAAGCCATTATTCACCACAACTTGCAAGTCCTACAATTTGACAATTATTCAAAGAGATGGATAGATAGAAGCAGCGAGTGGGTAGGCCCTGTAGGCCTTAAATACTGTCTGATAACAAAATTTAGTTGAGTAAATTACAGACTTTGGGGTGTATGTGTAAGTTTGGCTTACATAGACAGACAATATAACTAAGGATGGAAACAGATCATACTAATCAAAACAAACAGTGAGTCAGCATGTTCTGTGTTCAGACAGCAATAACCTTCTGCTCCACTAATGAAGTGTTTCATTATAGTTGAGTTTCAGTGTGTAGGTATAAAAGTGCTCCTGTGTGTGTTTGTATGTTTTGATAGCTTTGGTCACACTCAGATTTCAGCTGAGCACTTTTTAAAAGTCTTGGGTTTGTGATTATCCATAGGTTCTACTAGTATCTATAGACAGGTTGATTGCCAAAGCACTTGAAGTGATTCACTTCAGTAATTACTCTGATTCAACGTGGCAGAAAGCAGGTATGTTCAGCTTCGAAGTAGCTGCTGGTTCACACCACATGCTTTTTAATGCTGAACATATTTTCAAGCAACATGAATAAGCACAAGACAATTCCTGTTTGTTTTGTTTCCAAGTTTTGCATAATGTTAATTAAAATTTGCAAACTGCAGAGCCGTAGTAATTACAATTATAATGCCATTGTAACACAGCCCACAAAGACATGTTGCCATTTTTTTTTTAATTTCAGGCTTATTTCTTGTCAAAATGTGGCATCTTCATAATGGAACTGGACTACGTATTTTATGCCAGGAGCAACTAAAAGAGTTTCTAACTGCTAATCTCAAGCAGAGATGAGGATATTGTTCCCTGCTAATTTATTTTTCTGCATTTTTTTCATCAGGAGAAAAGTAGAAAGCTGCAGCAAGGCCAAAAGCATTATGCAACTGTTTTCACAGAGTAGTACACTTTTATGATTACTAAACAGAACTTTTTTTCTTTGTGTAAAAAATTTCTGAAGTGCCCCTTGAAAAAATATATTTTAGCCAAGTAACAAAACACATTTCCCCCCCAGTGACACTATATATTTCATAATGAAACTATCTTCTTGATCAGTGCACTGTAAATTATCATAAATCCTTTTACAAACAGAAGTCCAGTGGGTAGTTTTTTGCGGTCTTTTCGTTGTAAAGGAAGAGGTGAGAGCACATGCATTGTTCAAACGGACACACACAGTGCTGATTAGACAAGATGCAATGTGCACAAACAATAACATCTTGGTATCATCATTTTCCAAACCAGCATCCATGCGACCAGTGTCGTGTTTCATTTTGCTTTAGTGTATATTATCTACTACATACTATCCTGTGTACTCAAGGACAAAATACTGGACCGTGGGTATTGCTTAATTAAGATATTAAAATTTTGATAAAATACACCGGGGTTTACCTGAAATCTTCTAGAGATGAACTTGCTCGGATAAAGAAGAGAACATAGACGTGTTTAATCATTCGTGTTGAAACGACATCATCAATGTCGTCATCTATTTAGATCAGGGGATCAGGAGTTAACCCCAGGTCATTACAATTCATGTCTATACAATCAGTTTGACTGTACGATATGGCTTAAAAGTAATATCTTGAAATTTTAACTATATAGTATTACATGATATCAGGATATTTTAAAATCTCTTTTAAACCATCTAACAAATGTGCAATATAGCATTTTTATGCATAAGACTACATCAGTTTGAGGATGTCAGTATACCCTGCAACATTTGTCTGCATTAATTTCTATTTATTCATTAGAGGTTTCGATTGTTTTTGTCTTTTTATTTGCATGCATAAAGGGGGAAAACGTAATCAAGTTAAATTTATTACTACTTTGAATTATTTATTTCAAAAAAAGATAATTGCACACATAAGCTTTTAAAAAAAAATGAACCGACCTGTTAACTGCAATGATCTATCAAGCCGCACCCTGTGAAACCTCTTAATCTAATTCCCATGACCCGACCAATGGGCCTTGTTAAACACATAGGCTGTGACAGTTGGATTTTTGGGTTGTTGCAGCAGCTGCTGTACCTCTGCAGTTCTTGACGTCTTTCCTCGTGGATGGTATTACAGTCTTCTATCACGGGTTGCCGACTAGCCTCTGAACGCTGAAGACTTGCACGAGCTCTTCACTTTGCGCCCTCCCAGGCTCTCCTCCCTCTGCTGCTCCTGATACAACAGCAAGCATGCGCCCAGGAGAGTTTTGTGGATGGGCAGGCAAGTGAGCTTACCGCTGTGAGACAGAATAGTGAGAGAAGCGAAACCCTGAAAAGTGAATTTCATACTGATGGGTTGAAATTCACATCACAATTTGTACTCAGGTGTCACGATATTGTCATTTAATGTATCCCAGGTAAAACAAGCCACGGGTATATCGATTACTTTCAATATATCGCTGAAGTCAAATTAAATCAATCTATTATGTACATTATCTTCTCAGTGTGGTCCAATTTTGATAGTTTGGAACATAACATGTACATAGTGAGTGTTTCTTCATGCCACAAAGTGAAAACAGGATGTGGCACTTCAGTCCCTCTGCTGTCTCCACATAAAAATCTGAAGCTGTGTTGAACCTTGGTTGACCCTTAACTGCAGCTGCTGCGCAGCACCAGGGTGTGAGGGCACATTCAGCGCTGCTTGG
Organism: Mola mola; assembly: GCA_001698575.1. NCBI lineage: Eukaryota > Metazoa > Chordata > Actinopteri > Tetraodontiformes > Molidae > Mola > Mola mola. The sequence continues at coordinate 1,837,559 of KV751329.1, read as the reverse complement.
AGTTTTACATTTATTTGGATTGTCACCAAAGTAATGCCTCAACAAGCCAGTTCAACTCTTAGTCACTCACTAAATTATGCAGGCTATGCATAGAAAGGGTTGAGGGTTTGCCTCATGGCACTCCACTTTTCTTGATCATTTAAACATCAATACCCAGAAATACTGTAGAGTGCTGTAATTGGAATTATTCAGTAAACCAGTTCAGCTGTACTTTCATGCTTTGTTTCACAAAACACAAACAAGTCCAAAGAACATACGTATGTGATTCAGTTTTCACCAGAAGGCAAAACACCTTCATGGCATTTAGCACATTGCTTGAATAGTTGTTTGATGTGTCACTACCCTTTAAATAAAGGCATATGGCAATAACCTGTGAAACACCATCATAATATAATGCCGTAGTGCTGCAGAGATGCCCTGGGTTAAAAAAAAAAAAATGCGTTCTCCATGTGTTCTCCAGGAAATATGTTTGTTTGGTACAATCCCAGTCAAACGTCACATCGTGATTTTCATATTTTTTTCAGTGACATTTTTTTCAGCTCAATTAAAATTTGCTTTTTGACCCTTTTGTGCATTTATATATTAATTCCGTTGCATCATGTTCTACACTTCTGTAGTTTACGTAATGTGCTGTTGGTAAACTGAGCCTTTGTGCAACACTGTTGCTGCTGTTGTACAGAAATAGGGACATTTGCTGCATGGGAAGCTTTAAATCCTGTGTAGGCAAATTAAACACTGGATGACATAATGACCTTCAGAATCTATTGTTAATTAATTTCTAGTTTTTCTTTATTGCAACAGTTAATGGGATCCAGTTGAATTTAGCATAACAGAAATCTACTCTTGCAAAGGTTTTCGTTGGTTTTCACACATTATTATACACTTACTCAACTGTACTGAACAAAATGATCACATCAGTTAACAGGTGATTGAAATTACTTGAATCTCTAATGCACCTTCGGGGAACTCCTTTGCACAATTCTTCACTAAGCAATCAGTCCTCATTCTGTTCTAAAAGCTGCCATTGTGATGCTATTTGCAAGCTTGAATGAAAGGTGCCAAAGGAATATACATACATAAGAGTAAGATTGCAAAATGTTTTGTTTTTAAGTAGGGGTTACGGTAAATTCTGTACTGCACTGGTTCGATACTGTACTAAAGCTGCATCATACTGAAGTTGTCAGTGCAGATGCTAACAATACTGTAAATCTCACGTGTCAGTGACAGTTTACGCGCACAGAAAGACCTTAGTCCAGTTTTTCACCTTTGAAATCTTTGCTTTTACACTGTCAACAACAGTACTTTTTTCTTTTTTTCTATCACTGGTAAAAGAAAAATAATATAAATCATGTAGAGATAGAATTTTTGGGCAACTACGGTTATGCAAAGTATCAAAAAATGGCACAGGTATGTATAGTAGTACAAATTCACATCAGGCACAAACAACATGACTCCAAACTGTTAAACTCTAAGCACAGTTCCATTGGATTTACTCGAATACCATTTCAAATCACAGTTTTGCAAATCTCAGAACGTAAGTTGCATCATTTAGCGCACTTTTTCCTCTTAGAAACAGTGGGCTTCAAAATGCTACACCACTCATGATGCACCTGTGAAAACTCAATTCAAACAATACATCAATCATGTGCCAGAGTAGAAAAGGCATTAGGCAGGAAGATGGAGCAACCAGAACACAGAGGAAGGAGAGTGAGAGCCAGAGGACATCTAGTGACAGGAGCAGGAGGAGGAGCCAATATTTTCACGTGAAATACATGCAAGCGGTAGAGCAAATAATCAGTCATGGCCTAAACATGTCTGCAGCTGAGCAGCGTGTCCAGCTGAATTTGAGCAGCTATTTTTGTAGTAGAACTGAACACTTGCAGTCATGAATAAATATTTTTTGTTCCGTTTTTTTGTATCTGTGCACTGATTTTCTTTATTGTGTTTTGCCATTGCCGCAATTACATGCAACATAAAATAGGTCATATTTTGTTGTACATACATGTAGGAAGGTAAATGGTATGCTGGGACAAAAAACTTGACACTCCATCAAAACAAAAAAAAAGCAAACACACACTTGAATATATTTGAATGTAAAATATGGCCTCACGAAGCCAAACATACATGAACAGTTTCAAAGGTAGTGCACTGTAGTGTAGCTGTGTGTACGGTTTTGTAACTTTGAGAAGACAGAACATGTGGATTTAATGTGGAATTAAACTTAATCAGATTGTGTTCAGAATTTTAAGAAATTGAGCCACAGTGTCTTTAGATATTTTTAAATGGTTGGGAAAAAAATAACAATTACTTTTGTATGTAGTCGTCCATGATTGACTAAAAGAACATTCTAATTTGATCACAATTTCGGTTGTTTGAGGGAAAATAGTTATACTATAGCAGCATCTCAGTAACTGTTTAAAAGATGTTGCTGTGCAGATTCAGATGCCTTTACAGTATATGACTGTGCATTACTTACGTGATCGACATAGTCCTGCTGCATTTTCTGCATGGTAGCTGGTGGATCTGTAAACACACCATGCCTTTCTACGAGCTGCCAGGTGAGAGCCAATCAGATTGATCTTTAATGGCTAATTTACATTACTCAGTTTTGCCACAAAACCCCCAATTGTCACCTAAAGGATAAATGAAGAGGCTTAAAGGGGAAGTTAAAGGATTCGGTGAATGGAAAAAGAAATTACAGTTGTAAATACTTGATTAAAATCCTTATTCCATTTGTGAATCTTATATTCATGTTTCTTTTAAAAGTGGATTTTTTAAAAACACTACACAATGATGAATTTATTAATGTGCTTTTAAATGCTGCATTTATTGACTGATCAGAAAAGCAATTTGATGGAAAAATATTTCATTAAGTTCTTAAAATCCTCTTATTGCCCATTAAAATACAAAGCAGTTAATTAGTTTATCTTTAGATTAACAAATTAAATAGCAAACATGTTTATTAATTCTCATTTCAAAGTTTGAATTAGCTGTTAATTAAGGAAATCCTTTAAGTAATCTTCTTTTTTGATTTATTCTCTTAAATATTTAATATTTCCGTAATCGAGTCACAGCCTTAGGTGGCTACCATGTGGCTACGAAATGCCAAAACACTGCTTATAAGTCTAACCCTGACCTTAGCGTCTGCACCCTGAGGTTTGATGAACATTTGGGGGGTTTTTTTGGACAATGTAAAGTAAATTATTGATTGATTACTCATGAAACTAACAGGCAAATTAATCAATGATTAAACTAATCATAAGGAGCCTTTCTAATCTATCAAAGTGAATATTCAAGATCTATGTCTCTTTGTTGCTGACTCCATTAATACATATCTCGGAGTGTTTAGTAGGAAGCAACTGGACTTCTTATCTTATCTTCTTATGTTGTTTCAAACAAGATAAGAAGTCCAGTTGCCTCCTACTAAACACTCCGAGATCAAGATGACCTGGATGACTGAGAACCTTCACGGACATTAATACATATGTTTCCACTCATCCAAAATGTTCTGAATGGTTTTGTGTGAGGTTCTGACTTATGGGGTTTTTGACTGTAAACATGTCTGCCACCTCTCTTAGATGAGAGGTGAGCTAACTAAGCTCGCTACTGTTGCATTACAGCTCAGCCAAGGAGGATTAATGTTTACCTCCCACAGTTTGTGAGGATAAGCCTCTCATGTCCATGAGAAGACATGGTACTTGACTAGTCTTGACTAGTCTAGTCATGATATCTGGAAAAAGACATTCTGGTAAATATACCAGGACTGGTATTTTAGTGATATGTGGGTCATGAAAAGAAAAGTCATTGTAAATCTCAGGCTGATTTACAATGTGCACTGGACATTTTAATGACAAATACAGAACTGCTACTGTCGCTAAAGAATGAAGAGTTTCTAAACAAAATCTCTTATTTTACTGACAGATTGTAAACAGGGCATGACAGAGAGATTTAAAGACAGTTCAGACAGTACCCTCACTCTTCTAACTTATCTGAGGGGTCTGTGACGTTAGCATGGGACAATTAAATATTTCATGTGAAACTGAGCAATCAAAGTCATTCCCTTCTGCAGAACCACTTTCTACATCTTAAAAAAAGGGCAAATTTAGAATTTGCTCTTATGATATAGTAGCATATAATACATTTGCAGGTCAGGAATTCCATGCAAAAACATGGAACACAAGAAATCCTTGATAGAAAGAAGCTAACAGTTGAAATAAAAATTAATAACTTACTGAACCTAATATGAAAGAATGAAAAAAAAAAATTGCATATTCTTACGCTTACAAATTAAAACTTGCTTAGTCCATTGTGAACAAATTCAGTCCAAACAGGGGGAGCCACACAAGTATATATTTCCTAGTTGCACTGATTTTAGTAAAAAAAAAAACAACAAAAAAAAGTCAATTTCATTGCATAAAGTTTGGTGTCTTCATTCATCGTGCATTTAAAACTTTAAAAATTGAATTAAAATTAAATTCAAATTAAATTGATCTTTCAAAGTGTCACTATAGGTCCCACTGTAGAACTAAAATTTTAATTAGCACCTCCTACTGCTTCCTTAATTCGGACGTTTGTTACTCTACATTTTTTTAAAACATGCAAAATCAGTCATGAGTATCACATGTTTGGAGGTGTGTTCACATAAATGCTGTTTGGTGAAATTTCTCAAATATTTGTCAGTACAGCTGGGACAGCAGAATGATGTGTGATTTTTTTTTCAGGGTTTTAAATGACACAGATATTTTAAGTTTAAATACACAAAAATGCCTCAGATTTATGATGGTCACAGAGAAATAAACAATAATGGCTGGGAACTTTTCTCATGTCAGCTTAGTCATGCACTTGACACTGTGCAGTGTGTATCTTATATTATATCTCTGATAATCAGTGATTGTATGGAATCATTAGCACCGTTACTATCAATCCTTCATGTAGAAGTTTGTAAAAAACAAAAAAACAAAAACACTATTTCAACCATTATGATGAGTTCAGTCTACACTAAATGAAACGCAAATCTATCATGAGATTATAAACTCACATAGTGACACCCTGATGTGTCTCCAGCTGAGCTGCTGTGTCTGCGGTTTTTGTGTGTGCATCAGTGATTTTCAGACTTATGCCTTTGTGGTCAGGTGTACATGAAGTTGACCAGTTTCCAGTAAAGTAGCCCAGTCAGTTTCTCCTCAGTTGGCCCCAGCGTGATCAGTAGACGCAGACATCATTTTAATGTTGGTGCCTTTTTCTGCCACTTGCTTTAATTTGCTGTCTCGTGCTTTTGTGAAGGCAGAGACAGGTCTTGAACAATGTTAATTTTTGCCTAATTTATCTTCTGAAAAAATTTTATTTTTGAAATGTTCAAAATATGTTGCTTGTGAAAGCCCATCTCATTTTTTACTCTCTGTCTAAGTGATGAAAGAATCTGCCTCTATCTTTTCTCTTTTAAGAAGGAATTGACTCAGACCTGCTGCATGTCTTTCTAAAGAAGTGGGCCACTGATGGATCCTTCATGACAGAGATAGAGGAAACTCGTCAGTGCGGTGTCTTTTGGTTCCTGAACTGTGCATGCTTATATCAAACCGACTCTTGTAGCAGTTTTAGCTAACGTTAACAACACTAGTATATGGTTTGTTTTGTTATACAAGCAACATTATAAAGTGTGTTCAAGTGTTGTTGCTAATGTACATTATTTGGCCACTGCCATGCTACTGTCTCGTTCAGGTGAGTCATCTTAAGTCGAAATGTTCAGCTAGACCATCTGATGATGACCATGATATGTCCGTTCCGCTTAAACTGCAGCCCACAGCAGCAGCATCTACTTGGTGACACTGCTGCTTCTGTTGTGTTTCTGATTTCAGTAGAATGCAACTTACAGGATGGGCATTTTTTCTGTGTCCCACTAGGAGATGATGTTCAGCAAGAGTCCAGTCCTTTCATCAGCTCAGACACTGACACAGAACAGTATTATGAAGGCAAGAATATGGCCCTGTTTGAGGTAAGACAAAAATGACATTTCTATCTAAAGAATATGAGTGTTTCTCATTCACTGTGGCTATTAAAACATTTGCTGTAGATTTCAAAAAGCTTTTTCTGTTAAGTCATATTATTCACAATATGTATTTATTGATTTATTTTGTTTATATCTTCGAGTCCTGCTGGTAGCTTAAGGAAACAGAAACAGTAGTGATGCGGTCGCACCTCTTGGTTCTAAATATCTGTTCACCTTCCACTGTAGTCGCGCTGTATCGAAAATAGTGATTTCATTTCTCTGTATCTGTCTGCAGGAAGAAATGGACAGTACACCTATGGTCTCGTCTCTTCTGCACAAGCTGGCCAACTACACCAACCTGACTCAGGGTGTTCGTGAGCACGAGGAGGCTGATTACGAGGATGGAGTCAGGAGGGCTACTGTCGTGGTGAGGAGCTCATGACATTTACTGTGGATTGTCATTAAAGGACGCAAAATGTAAAACAGTCAAACAAATAGTTTTGCGTAATACTCATGCTACTCATACCCATGAGATGAGAGGTTTAACTCCATGTTTATTTAATATAATATACTATTCATGAGTCAATCCATCCTTCCTTCCATCTGTGTGTAGACACAGTAAAAAAGTTCACATTTTCTTGTATGACACATGAGTTTGGACTGCAGATGTTTGAAGAAAGCTAAAGGACAGACATTAGAGCAGTGTGACTCAGTTCATGTGCCCCGGGAGGCTCACAAATCTTTATATGCTGCACGTTTGGGGGTTTGCACGATTAGAATGGACAGAAACCAAAGTGCTGTTTCAAATGAGGACAATAAAGACTGAGAGCATCCAACAATGTAAAGTCAGTAAGACGATGCTGGAGAGGAAACAGAGAGACAGATTCATCAGTTTAAACTGGGAATAAGTAGTCAGATATGTCTTAGTGTTGGAGATGTCTTTATGTATTTGGTGCAGAAGGTGGGCATCCATGTGGCTGTGAAAATACATAGTGAAGATCATTTCAGTGGAGGATAAAATATCAGCATGTGGCAACATGACCCATAAGAGTGCTGTGCAGACTGCTGTGATATAGTTCACAGGGTGCCTTCATTATCTCAAATTTATCCCATGGGGGGATTTGTCGATGTTAAGCTTGCTTGTACTGTATCTGATGAGATTTTCATCCTCTCAATACTTATATTAATGCAGTAAAACTCCTGCAGGGAAATATTGGTTCCTGTATTCATTGTTAGTGTACTTAAAAGGGGTCGATTAAAATATCTTCCCTATGAGCACAAAGTCGATTTCTCTTAACTGCCACATTAGTGGCTGTAGACACAGCAGGCCGGAGGGATGAGTGAATTTATGCCATCAAGAATGTGTTCCGGTTCTAATAATCCCTGCTTCATCACACTCGACCCTTGTCTAGAGGCATTAATGACGCTTTAGTGAAACCCACCCCCTGAATGAGACCTGTGTTTTTAGATTGCATAAAAGGAGATCCGAAGTGTAACTCGGTGGGCAGGTTGGCAAGAGAAACAGCCAAAGCAATACTAAAAAGAAAAAAGTAAGACGAGAAGGAAGATGTGGGACATCTGGAAATCGTCCTCAGGCATCTCCCAGTATGTGGATAAACAGCTCAGCGCAGTGGAGCGAGCAAAGGGGAAAGTGTTTGTAACTCGAAAAACGGTATGTGTTTGGGGAGGGAAGGTGTTGTAATAGAAGAACGGAAAAGTGTTAGTAAGGCTGAGTGATAGTGCTGCTTTCACATATTTTAGCTCTATTGAGTTATCTATTGACTGAGTTTCCACAGTTTGCACAAATATCAGTCATTTTGTCCTGTCTTAATTACACTGGAATTGCAATTGAATTCTAAACAGTCAGAATACCACTAAAAATTCCTCACTTGTGTTTGTGGAGGAAAATGTTTGTTTTTTTTGTTTCCTGTCATCATTTTGGTTTTCCATTTTAGCTATTTTGTGGTTACTGCGATACTAGAAGGAAGTGGTTTGTGGTCTATTAATTCGTATCTAGTATTATACTTACTATTAAGTGGTGTTGTAATTATTATCAGCAAACTGCAAGTAAAGCACAAGTGTCTGTTATGCAGATTGACTCCTTTAATTGTTGCTTTTAATGGATACCTCACTGCAGCGCCCCTGCTGATAAACATTCAGTTATGTTAAGGATATGGAAAGAATTTGACATTGCAATTTTTTTTTCAGCTGTACATATTGAGATATGAAACCAATACAGTAAATGTCCACAGATACATGCAGTATGTTATTCAAGTATGCATCAATTACACAGTTAAAAACATATTTTTCAGAGTTTTTGGTCCTACTACAGTCAGTTCAGCCTTTATTAAGACTTTGATTCAATTTAAAATTGACTTGTGTGTATTTAACAGAAATACTGGCTGACTTTCAGAACATCTTGCATGTCCTGAACTCTTTTGAAGGTACAAGATGAATTATTGTTTACCTTTTTTGCGACCAAACGCTGTTTCTTTCCTTGTTCCATTTTTACTCGTGAACTGAACTTTTCATTAACGTGGACACACATCTCGCATCACTGACGGTATAGGCTGAGAGTGAGTTTGGGCTTTTAGGAAGGGACCAAAGTGCATATGGTGGTCACAACAAAAAAATCAGAGCGTCCTTACACCACAGAAAATGGCAATTGTTTTTTTTTGATTATGAAATCAAACTCACAAGTTCATAAGTTTGCTTAATTTTCCTGTTGGTTTAAAACAAATATTTCTTGTAGATTAGTCATGGAAAATGAGAGCTTGCAAGTTTTGTGAGAAACACAGTTTCAGTCAGGGAGAAGGAATGGAAGTAAGAATAAGCTTTTTTTTTTTTTTTTGCCAAGGTGATGTTAAGGGACAATTCATCAACTAAATAAATAAAATTCTTCACTCCTGTGCTGTTTATCCATCTGGGCTGTTTTGGTGTTGAGTTGCTGAGTTTCTCTCCTGTATAATGACATCGCTTATGGTTGTCGATGTTGTCGTGAACAGTTTCACGTATTTTCTTTCTACAAGACTCCACTGTATCACCACGCAGGATTCATCAGTGAATGCACGATTCCTTCCTTATGTGTGGGGATACAGAACGAAAGCTTCTACATGAACCTGTTCACAAAAAGTTCATCTTGATCATCAAGATTTCTGCAAAGAGAAATTCATTTTTTCAAACTTTTTAACCCTCTGAGCATCAAAAGAGGACTAATAATGCCACAATCAATACCACCAATTCATACAAACAATCTAGATTGATAAATATTCAGGGATGAAAATGTCACCAATTACTATCCATCACTACTATTTTTTATAACTTTAAATCTGCTATGAAAGAATAACTTTTTAAAAGAAGTGTAATAACCTACTAAATAATGATAATTAAATGATATAATGATAATGAAATAAAAAATCTTTAAGTTCACTTTAAGGAATAATACAGTTTATCTCATCTCATTATCTCATCTCTAATACTTAAAAGCTATGACATTTTAATTGAGGCTCTTTTTTTTTCCCAAACTTCAAATGCTCCCCATCTAAGTTACATATTTTGTCATTTATTAATGTAGTTTTAAACCATTCGTTGATGAAGCCCCCAGATCCGTTACTTAAGTGAATACGGATCAAGTTACGTGATCAGTTGTCCTATATTAAATAAAAGTAATTAAGAAGTATTAAGAAATATAGTAAGTGAACGCACTATAATATATGTTATTACTCATATTTTAATGTTCATGGGAAAAGCAGGATATTACAGTTTGCTTAGTTGGAGCTCATTTCGAACTGCAATCAACAAATATTTCAGTGATGAATTAATCATCAATTAAACGAATAGAGCAAACCTCCATTAAGAACAAAACATAATTAATGAAAAGGAAAATCAGGAAGTCCTCACATTTAAGAAGATGAAATCAAATTTTGTTTTTGTACATGAATGACTGGAGACATTATCAAAAAAATTTTCAAGCAATTTCAATTGATTAATTAAAATGTTTGTCATTTTTATACTCCGATCAGGCATAACATTATGACCACTGACAAGCAAAGTGAATAACACTGATTATCTCTTCATCATGGCGCCTGTTAGTGGGTGGGATATATTAGGCAGCAAGTTAACATTTTGTCTTCAAAGTTGACGTGTTAGAAGCAGGTTAAATGGGCAAGCGTAAGGATTTGAGTCAGGAGTAAGTCTGACGAGGGCCAAATTATGATGGCTAGACGACTGGGTCAGAGCATCTCCAAAACTGCTGCTCTTGTGGGGTGTTCCTGTTCTGCAGTGGTCATTATCTATCAAGTGTTCCAAGGAAGGAACAATGGTGAATGGGATTCATGGGCGGCCAAGGCTCATTGATGCACGTGGGGAGTGAAGGCCTGCCTGTGTGGTCTGATCCAACAGACAAGCTATTGTTAAGGTGGCCTTGTCTGATGAATCAACGTTTTCTTTTACATCACATGGATGGTCGGGTGCGTGTGTTTCGCTTACCTGGGGAACACATGGCACCAGGATGCACTAAGGGAAGCCGGTGGAGGCAGTGTGATGCTTTGGAAAATGTTCTGCTGGGAAACCTTGGGTCTCTCTATCCATATGGATGTTACGGCAGTTTGTTGTGTAACGGGGCTGCACAGTTGCAGACCAGTCATGGTGCCTGTGTATTGCCTGATGGCTGTGGCCTCTTTCAGTAGGATAATGCACCGTGCCACAAAGCAAAAATGGTTCAGGAATGGTTTGAGGTGTTGACTTGGCCTCAAAATTCCCCAGATTTCAATCCAATCGAGTATTTGTGGAATGTTCTGGACAAACACGTCCGATCCATGTAGGCCCCACCTCGCAACTTACAGGACATCTGCTGCTAATATGTTGGTGCCAGATACCACAGCAAACTTTCAGGGGTTTAGCGGATTCCATTCCTCGATGAGTCAGGGCTGTTTTGGCAGCAAAAGGGGGACCAACATGATATTTGGCAGGTGGCCATAATGTTATGCCTGATCAGCGTATATATAGTTTGTCTGTACTTTTACTGTACGCAAACAGCCTGGGTTCTAATCAGGGTTGTTAGTTACAACAATATATTGTTGTTTGTTACAACATCAATAAAAACAAAAAATAGTATAGTGTTGGATTTTACTTCGTTTAGTAAAGTTGCACTACATAGTTAGTATTATTAATATATTAGGTTTGATTGGAATTCTGTGCTCCCAGTTGTCCATGTTGTTTCTTACCTGTGCGCATGCATTTGTGTTTACCATCCACAGGTGCTGCAAATGGGAACCTTCATTGGAGTTTACCTGCCCTGCATGCAGAACATCCTGGGTGTGATTCTCTTTCTGCGTCTCACC
>KV751329.1:1806942-1826089 GCA_001698575.1 Mola mola | reverse complement strand
AAAATATGGTGTCAGTCTGAGTGCAATTTTGACAGTATTAAAAAGTGAGGAATGGCATCAGTGAGAATCAATCAAGGCAGAACAAACAGACTGATTCGACTTGTGTCTGTTCCTCATCGTTCTACAAATGTGTGAATAGTCTGATACCCCACTCATGCTGATTTGTAAGTTTTGCATTGATCTTCATGCCTGGGATCAGAAGAGAGTCCCCAAAAAAAGCAGAAAATGAATCTTACTTACAAGTGTTACTTGGACGTCAGCAGCTCCACATGGCCAAACAGAGAGCCGACTGTTTAAAACATTTGAAATGAACTGCTCAGACACTCGTGATGCAATGTGATGTGTGATAATCTGCACACAACACACTCCTCCAGTATATGCATCCGCCCTGAAAAGCATTGAAGTGCATTGAAACAATAAAGCTTTCTTTTACAAATGTCTAAAATTGAAATACAGTATATACACACTCTTATCACTTAGTTTGTGATAAAAGTAGGTATATAACATTTCATTGCACCAAAATTGTCACATAGCAACATTTAAAACGGTCACAACATTCACCCATTGGCCATGTGTTATGTACGATTCAAAGAGGTCAGAGGTCTCTTGCAGTTGTGAAACACCCTTAAACTGGTGGGATTAACAATAAAGACAGATTAGTATAGGATATATTTTATATATTTTATCTGAAAGCTGAAAGTGATAGTAAGTCCTTTTCTGTTGCTTTACACAAAAACCTAATGTTAGCTATGGAAGCTGACACCTAAAATACACACTAGCTGACATTAGCTAAAATTAAATGTTAATGCGTGCATTAGCTGGCACTAGCTTTAGTCGCTAACATTGGGTCACATTGTGGGTGCTAGTTTATATTAGCTAGCGTTAGTCATGGTAGCTGATTTGAGCTAATATTGACCCTGCTGCTAACATTTGACATTTGCTAAATGCTAGCTAAAGAAGTTATTAGCTATAGCTGATATTAACTATGATAATAAACATTAGTTAATATTAGCCGTGATAACTTAGCATAAGCTATGAAAAAAAAGATGAAAAAACAAGCAGCAGAGAGCTATACAGTATGTCTGTAGTTATAGAATTCCTGGAGGTTGTGTGTTAAATGTGTGCGTATTTCTAAGATGAGTTGGATCCTTTGGAGTGATGAAAATCACACACTCTTTTGCTCTTAAACCCCCTCCACACCGCATCAAGACAATGACACAAAGGTGAAACTGAAGAACACAGGAGAGACAAGCAGAAAAAAACAGGTTTTCATTGAAAAACAAAAAATAAAATGGGAAAGGATTTTTTCGGAACTAGTGGAAATACAAAATACATTAAACATGTATACATATACGTGTATACATATACAACATATAGTCATAATGTATCGATGTATCACTGTAGCAGTACACTACTGGCATTTTTTATTGGTAATGTAGTTTTTGAAACATTACACAATTTGGACACTAATGTGAAGCTGTATATCTAATCACCAATAATCATCCACTGATAAAGAATTTAAAACAATAGTGCGTTTAAAATAATACATAACTTTGAGGCCTTGAACTTTTTCTCAGATTTGTCAGTTGTACAGTTCAAGCCTCTGTCATGCTATAAAACAGACGACTTGTTACAGCCAAACCAGCTGATACACGTGTCACACTGAAGTAATGTGAAACAATCATCCACTCCTAGTCTAGTGGAGGACATAGAGCACAAATGATTTAAATGATTAACAAGTTAGCAATACAATAAATGAGTACTTACAACGGATTGCTGTGACTCATCACTTAGGATTTTATTATTGTTTTATTATTTCTTATTTCGTGCTCATTGCATGTTTGAGTGACTAGCACCCGTGTTCTTTTAACATATTTATATTTCCATGATTTTGTGAAAACAAAGGTATTAAATTGTTAGGGTGCTCTTGTTTCTCTAACATCTGTACTCTGTCTTCTTACAGACCTTACTCACAGCCATATCAATGAGCGCCATAGCAACCAATGGAGTTGTCCCAGGTACATTATGAAATGTCGAATGCATTTTTTCTTTTTTACTCTACCTACAATATCCAAATGCGATGGCTTCCCAGCTTCAGTGGAGGATTATTTTCATTTTGTTTTTAAAGATGATTACAGGCTTGACCTTCTCTAAATGTATTACATATTATATGGCGATTGCACTGTGACATAACAAGGAATTGGGGGAATAAACCTGCAAAAAAAATTTCAGAATATTTTATAGTCCTGTAATAATTTCTCAGGATAATGTTCTCAACCCAGGTTTTCAATATAAATTGTTTGTTTAGTAAAACCGTATTTAATCTATGTTTTTGCTTTGGGTGCTGGTTTGATTATAATTAAAACCTAAGACCTAAGTGTCAAACAGATGTTCTCATAGTAGCTGCTGATCATTAGATTCACTGTTTGAAAAAACCTGGCTGGGAAATAGTCTACTTTCAAACCCATACGCAGAGATTTTAGTTTATTATTATAAACTTATTTTCTCAAAATCTCATTTTTAACCTTTATATCATTGCATATTCAACTTATTGATGCAGACTAGACCTGACATGACCAGGTATTATAATAATTAAATGCCTATTTTCCCCCTATGGTTAGTATCAAATTAGGAAGGAACTGATGTGTAACTGTAATTTGCTTCCCAAAAAAGGTTTATTTTATGTAGGTACATAATACATCAAGCAAGAATTTATGCCGATCATTCAGCCTTTCAATTTTAATTATAAGTATATACAGTTTATTAAAAAAATGTACTTGCTGCACATAATGATCAAGTGGATTACATAGAGAAAGAGTTATATAAGAAAAAAAATGCAAACTACTCCTTAAGGTGCCGTCAATTAATTTTTAAATTCAGTAATTACATTGTATTTAATTTTTGTTTTGAAGAGTAATCTGTAGGTCTAATTTTTTAATCTGTCAAAGCTGGCGGCTCGTACTACATGATCTCCAGATCCCTGGGGCCGGAGTTCGGAGGAGCAGTGGGCCTCTGCCTTTACCTCGGAACCACCTTTGCCGGATCCATGTACATACTGGGCACCATAGAAATCCTGCTGGTGTGTAAGCACTCTGAAAACACACAAGCTCACCCAAATGACCTCTACTGTGTGGAGTATGACGCGTTCACTCTTGCTTCTTGCCATCTCCACATTGGCAGATTTACATTGTTCCAACAGCAAAAGTGTTCAAAGACGAGGAAGACGGACCCGCAATGCTCAACAATATGCGTGTCTACGGCACCTGCTGCCTGGTTCTGATGGCTCTCGTAGTGTTTGTTGGTGTAAAGTAAGTATGTATGCATGCATGCACACGCACGCACGCACACACACCGTGACACATACTTACACTGCCCGTCCTCACTTTTTGCAGGTATGTGAACAAACTGGCTCTGGTGTTTCTGGCCTGTGTGGTTCTGTCCATCATGGCCACTTATGCAGGAGTTATCAAGACTCTCATCGAGCCACCGGAGTTTAAGTGAGTGACCTAAAGCTATAACTCTTTGTCATCAGGCACTGACATGTTTAAGCGTTTAAGAGTATATAGTACAAGCTAAATGCAATCCTGAACTCCTCCTCTTTGCACCTCAACTGCTGGTGTCCATGTTCTCTGGATCTTTTTGCAGGTTAATTTTGATTTATGTCAAGAAGCTGGACGTTGTTTGTTGCCTTACGGTTGTCTAAGTTTTGGAATTCTACTGCCATGAATTCCCAGAGTTACACTGTGGGTTGAATACAAGTGAACTTTGTTATCAGTGATATTACACTATAATTGTTAGCTTTTATATATTTAAACCTAGGCCCAGTGCTCTCCGTTTGCATTTGCTTCCTTTTGTTCATGCATTTGTTTCTTCATGACCCAATTGCTGCAACTCACCTTTTTCTGTATTAGCAAAACATTGATAACACATTTGCAAGTTGTACTTAATGCTGCTGCTAAAATGTTGACAACTAAGTCCAGTAAATTACCTCACTGTTGTTGTTCGATGAAAAACATGTATATTGAAACTGTTCATCTGTTTGTATCTTACCAAAAAAAGTGTATTAAGACACATTTAGGACCCAAAACCAAAACTTATCTTTGGGACAGTCATCAGTGTCACATGTAATATTTTAAAGGACATGAGTTAAAAATGCATTTCAGTGATGTCGGGTTATTTGCGAGTCTTGACTCTCCTGTTTATGTCCCACTAAGTTGGTAATCTATTGATAGCAGCTATTCTACAACTTGCACATTACCCTAATCAAAGCTTTTTCTTTGCATTTTATATAAAAATCAAGATAATTAGTAGATGAACAGTCATCTGATATTGACATGCATCATCGGTGTGACTCATTTCAGGAACTCCCAGCATCAGCATCTTTCCATCATTCATTTAGATACATAACACTGACAGCTGCCGAGGCAAGAATATGGACATTCTGACACTGTAGAAAGTCAAATTCTTTGATTGGAGAAAAGGGTTTTTTATCAGACAGTGACATCACATAACACTGATTATTATGTCTTTACACCGGTTGCCCATCAAGTTAAAAATTCACTTCCAAGATTCTGGTAATCGTGTTTAGAGCCCTGCTTGGCCAGGTACCAGTCTATAGTCAAGACCTACTGTTGCCCTATCACACATGCAAGACACTGATGTTCACTGACACGGTTTTTTAAACTGTTTCTCGTGCCAGGCTAAGCACGAAAGGAGACTGTGCGCCTGAAGTTATAGCTCCTACATCTGGGTCTCTTCTATTGAACTTACATTACGTGGACTCAGTTGATGCCTTTCAAAAGCAGCTAAAGACCAATTTGCTTAGACTTTCTTTTAATTATTGTGTTTCCTATTAGATATTGATATTTGTTTGCCCTGGCCTGTTTTCGTGTATTTTTGTTGTCAAGCACTTGTATCTGGCACTTGTCTGCTCTTGAAAGGTCCTATATAAATGAACTTATAGATATCAGTATTTATTCATGCAATCCGATGAAGACGTTTTCCAGAGACAGACAGATAACTATTAACTGTTCCTGTTTGCAGTGTGAAATGAAAACGTCGAGAACTGCACACATCATAATCTTCCTCCACACTTGCTCTGACAGCCAGCGTCCTTCCACCCAAAACTTTACATAGAACTAATATACATTTATCGGGTTATTATCCCATGTTTCATTCTTCACATGCACCTGTCCTGTGCCTTTTTGTAGTATACCCTTAGATGTACAGACCACTCCAGTTTCTTTTTGGCGTTGACTGAGACAGACTGTACCTGTGTGTATGTCATTCCGATTGTACCCAATGAATCATTGTCAAACTTCATCTTACAGTGAAACTACACTACCTTCTCTCTCCTCCGCAGTGTCTGTCTGCTGGGGAACCGAACTCTGAGGAACGATGAGTTTGAAATATGTGCTAAGACACAGGTCATGAAAAACAGGACCGTGACCACTGACCTATGGGGCCTATTCTGTGACAGTGAATATCCCAATGCAACCTGTGATGAATACTTCACCTTGAACAACCTGACGGAGATAAAGGCCATACCCGGACTGCTGAGCGGAGTAATCAAAGGTGAGACTAGGGTGTTGACCTTTTTTCATCATGTGCTCTTGTACAAGAAATTCATTGCACCGCTGAGACAACAAGCGAGCTGATGATGCTTTTCTCTCCCAACCTTTCCGTTAGACAATGTGTGGAGTGAATATGGCCCAGCTGGTATGTTCATAGAGAAGGAAAGTCAGCCTTCGGTACCAATCCAGGAAAAACCCAATGACATCTCTAAGCTCTACACCATCAATGACATCACCACTTACTTCACTTTGCTTGTGGGAATATACTTCCCCTCTGTCACAGGTAGATGATCAAAACATTGTATATCCAAGCATTAAGTTATAGCTAAGGAAAATATGAAACTGCTCGTGAAAATTCTTTTCATTTTATTACACTCAATGGTGAGGATTATATTTGTCGTATATAAGAAAATCACATAGACCAAGATCACACGTATTGCTTCAAATTTTGGTTAAAGTTTACAAATGGGATCTTTAAAACAAGAAAAGAAGTATTTGCACTAAAGTATGTGCCAATTTTAATAGAAGTCAATCAGTCAAATATTTTATAGTATAACACAGTGTTAGGACACTTATTGCAAAGTATTTGAACACTTTTACTCATCTTATTTTTTGGACGCGTGTGTCCGTGTGTGTTTTATTTCAGGTATAATGGCTGGTTCTAATAGGTCAGGTGATCTCCGTGATGCCCAAAGATCTATCCCAATAGGAACCATACTGGCTATTCTCACCACCTCTTTCATCTGTATCCTGTGGACTCTTCAGTTGTGTGTGATCTCAGTACACTGTCCAGTATAAACCAATATGTATCACTTGCAAAGAAATGCATGTAAAGCAGGTTTGTTTGTGTTCGTAATGGCACAGATCAGGCTGCAGGTATTTCATCTTAACTTCATGGTCAGATATCTCCAGTGTGGTTTTGTTTGGAGCTTGTATTGAAGGAGTGGTGCTGAGAGACAAGTAAGTTTTACATCAATGTCTAATGGTACCATCACCTCACCATGAGGTAAGACGAAGAGGCGGAAGAATCAGAATTAAAAATGATAGAATATAGCTTAATAATGTAACATAGCACACCTACTAAACTGTACGCATGCTTTCAGGTTTGGTTACTCGGTAAAGAAGAACCCGGTGATTGGTATTCTAGCCTGGCCGTCACCCTGGGTCATTGTGATTGGCTCATTTTTCTCCTGCTGTGGGGCGGGGCTTCAGAGCCTCACGGGTGCTCCCCGGCTGTTGCAGGCCATCGCTCGGGATGGCATCATTCCATTCTTGCAGGTCAGTGTTAAAAAATATCCTTGTATTTGTCTTTAATATGTTCCAGTCCTGCATGCTTTGACAGTCAAACATCATCCATAAAAAGACTGACAGTTTGTTGTTTTACTACATCTCATCTGATTGTTTTTTTTTTAACATGTTTCTGTCATGCTGCAAAACATATAATTGACCTAATTGTAATGCTTTAATATTGTGGCTGATTGTGGAGTCTCATTCCCAGGTTTCCCATGCTGTTGGTTTGTGTCTAGGGTCTGTATGACCAGGCGATGAGACTGAACATTTTAGCATTTGAATAATATGAATATGAATACATTTTGAGATGGATATCAACAAAAATCAAATATATAAATAAATATAACCAAATAAAATAGATATCTAAAACAGATATTCATTTGCCTCAAAGATTATGTGATTCATAGATTTTGTTTCATAAATTTCATTGAAAATGTGGTCAATGTAATTTCTTGTCTTCTGTCGCCTTTCAAATACTTTTATTACTATTTGGTTAAAAAAAACCAACATATATGGGTACATTTCTTGTTTTCATTTGGAGTAAGTGTCATTGTTATAATAAATACCCTATTGTCTGTTTAAACATGATGGTCTCTTCATGCTTGCTTGTCATTGCAGTAAGGTGAAGAGGTCAACTGTTCCCAATGATCCACTCCTATGCATTCTCCAATAAATTACATTCATCTCCAGTCTTTCTACACTGTGAAAGATCACTGAGGCCTGTGTCTCAGCATTAGTTTATGTTTCTGGACTAATTTAGTGGTATCTCTGATACATTTTACATAAGACTGCTTCTGAGGACCCCTTTACATAACTATTCAGTGCATCATTACATGACAAAAGGTGTCAGTGTACCCAGCCTTGAGAAGATCATGTGAGAAAATCCATCAAACCAGCAGGAAAATCATCATAGCTCTTAACTATATAGTTGTCTTAATGTTTAATTAATGCTGAATTTACCCACCTTAGCATAAAAAAATACATATTTTTTCTCTGGCTTTTGTTGTTATTGATTTATCTAGATTGCTGTGGCCTAACGTTCGTCTTGTGATGCTCAGTTATAATATTTAGTTCATCATCAAAGTGTCTTCAAGAACTCGTTAAACAGTAGGGTTTGATATGCTGTAAACATTAATTACATCTTCCGAGGATGAGCTGTAAAATAGATTTAGCTTAGTTAGCTTTCTGGGCAAGCAACTCATTTATGAACTCAATGCTGATTGCTGTCCATCATTGACACTGAACTGTGCTTCTGTGCAATTGTCAAATCCTCAACTTTAGACTGCTAAATACTGAAGAATAATTTACAAGTTTCTAATTTTCCATGACTACTCTGCAAGAAAAAATCCTGCTTTGGTTCCACTATGTACATTAAGCATATTTTGCTGTGGCTTAGAGTGGTCATCCGATAATCAGGATGTCGTCTTTGCGATACCATATCCATACTGGCTACATGTAGAAATGTCCCTGATTAAGAACCTGAACCTCAAATTGCTGCCTTCTGCGTCATGGGTGTATGTATGTATGTGTGTGGATGGATAATGCTCCTGATTGGACCAAACCTGTAGTGTCAAAGCGAATTCGGTGGTCAAGATGACTAGAAAATAAAAATGAACAAAGGATTTTTTTCGGTGGTCTTGATGAGAGTGAAATGAGCATATTATGCTTTTAAGTCATAGTGAGTTTGATTAAGATTTAAAAAAAAAACAGATAAGGCTAAAAAATGTTTAAAAAGTTACAAGAATTTTCTCACAGGATGCTCTTGTGATCCTTTGTCAAGATGGATTTGATTCTGAATCCTAACAACTTGACAGTTCAGTCTAATATCAGTCAAAGTAGCAGCTGCTGTGATGATGTTGATGTACTTGATGAGTTCATATTTGTATTTTGTATACTTTTCTGCTTTGAAATGCACCAAGCCTTGTCTTTTTGTGTTTGTATCTCAGGTCTTCGGTCATGGGAAGGCCAATGGTGAACCCACCTGGGCACTGTTGCTGACAATAGCGATTTGTGAGATAGGAATCCTCATTGCTTCTGTCGATGCTGTGGCTCCCATCCTTTCCATGTGTGTGGCTCTATACTACAATAACAAAATGTAATGCACTCCTTTCTGCCATTAATGGTCTTTTCTGTCTGCCTGTGTGCTCAGGTTCTTCCTCATGTGCTATCTGTTTGTTAACCTTGCCTGTGCTGTTCAGACTTTGCTCCATACTCCCAACTGGAGACCTCGGTTCAAGTTCTATCACTGGTAAGAAAAGCCTCCTGCAAAACTCTGCATCTGACATATCTAACACTTTCCTCAAAACACAGATTTTTCATTTTATTGTAATAATGTCTGCTATTGTGTGTTCTTTAGGACCCTGTCCTTCTTAGGGATGAGCCTGTGTCTCTCTCTCATGTTCGTCTCCTCTTGGTTCTATGCTCTGGTTGCCATGGTGATAGCCGGCTGCATCTACAAGTACATTGAGTACAAAGGGTGGGTCCGATCGAAATATCAAATCGAAGGTCTCCATTGCTGGTACTATCCGAGCAGCCACCGTTGGTTTGTGTTATGAAAAGTTTAAATGGAGCATCCTTGTTTTAGTTTGATGACACAGGCCTTTTCAGTTCTCTTTACTGCAACAGGAGCAATCATTAGGGGATTGGATGTGTTCTCAGTTAATTTTGCGTCAGTACTGCACAGTGGTTTTACACAACCATTTGAAACCTTGGTTTAATCAGTAATTTAAAGAACTATTAGTATCAGCCCTACTTTGTGTCTTTTAACTCATTGACATTGGATTTACAAAAAAATATGGGTATTTTTAAGTATATGGAAAATTATTAAAAAGTACTGTTTTCTGTATTGCAGCGCAGTGAAGGAATGGGGAGATGGTATCAGAGGTCTGTCCTTAAATGCAGCTCGCTATGCTTTAATCCGGCTGGAGGAAGTCCCTCTGCACACCAAAAACTGGAGGTGAGCATATTTGTGTGTTGTGATTTTTTTTTTCATTACCATTTGTTGGATCTTTTCTATTTAGACTGCTTTAAGTATGCTTTTCTATCATTTTTTTGTGAAAATCTTTTTTTTTTCCTTCTAAAGCTGAATACCTCAGGCTCTCCTGGCGAAATAGATCTGAAAACAGTACAGCACTAATTTAGCATTGCACTGTAACATCAAATTTGATTTGGCACACATTCATCTAAATGATCAAAATCTGGTGCTTTTAATACCCTAAATGCAGCTCAACAGCTGACACATCATTCAGAGATCTATATCTGTTATGCTCTCGTGTAGCCTCAAACTTGATTCAAGCAGAGATGAGGAGTGGCCTACAGATGTCATTTAAAGTTCACACACACTTCACTCTAGAACAATACATGTGGCAGTGTTCACCACAACCAATTGTCTCCTCAGGCCTCAAGTTTTGGTGTTGTGCAAGTTGGACACAGATCTGGCGGTGAAGCACCCTCGTCTCCTGTCCTTCACGACGCAGCTGAAAGCAGGACAGGGACTGACCATCGTCTGCTCAGTCCTGGAGGGAACATACATGACTCGGAGCAGCGATGCTAAGACTGGAGAGCAGGTTGGTCATTTTCTCCTGTGCCCTGCATAGGTTTCCTCATTTCACTTTTTATTCAGGCAGGTAGTGCAGACACAAACGCTATCTGTCCGACTCAATTCTCTCAAACAGGTGACTTTAAGTAAGCCGTAAAGCAGACTACATGAAAGCAGAGCTCAGCTGTCAATCATGACATTTCACCCTATTTTTGTAGCATCAAATAACAAATTAAAACAGAACTGATCACAAAAATGAACACTGGAACATACATCAGTGTGATAAGATTGAGTTATAAGGACAGACACCATCTTTCAGATAAACATTTGAGTGCTTTTGAGTTTTATATTGGCCCAAGTCCTATCTAGTGGAACCAGCCACCAGGGGACCATTGAAATGCTTTGACTTAACCTTTGCAATTTATTTATTTATTCTTTGCTGTAGCACAGAACTGTTCTCTTTTTTTCATCTGTACTTCTAGCTATACCTTTTTTTAAATAATAATATATACTCAACACCAAAATATTATTTAAAGCTGCATTCTAGATTTTTTTGGCCACATGGGGGCAGCAGAACAAGCTTAAAACACATCTGTAACCCTATAAAGCCTTATAAATGTGTGATTTCATGTAGTCATTTCTACAAGTTATAAGTACAAAACAGGCAACCAACATGTGAAGAAGTGAGTGGTAGCGCCTGAACAAACAGCTCTTGTCCTTACGTGTTCCCATCTTCTCATTACTCTTTACCCCACTTGACTCTGGCAGAACTTGAAAGCGGCCATGGCTGCAGAGCGGACAAAGGGCTTCTCCCATGTGGTGGTGGCTTCCAACCTGCGAGACGGTTTCTCCCTGCTCATCCAGGCAGCAGGACTGGGAGGAATGAAACATAACACTGTCCTGATGGCCTGGCCAGTGGGTTGGACACAAGATCGGGACCCCTCATCAAGGAGGAACTTCATAGGTAAACAGGACACATAGGCGCAACATGAAAGGACGGTACAAAAGGTTTATATGTATTTGTATAAAGATTAATTCCATTAATGTGGCTACACTTATTTAATTATTTTTCCTTGATATCTACTTTAAAACTGTGCTTGTTATTTTGGCAGAGTAACAAGAAGGAACCTATAAAAGACACAAACATTCAAAATGCCCTGGCATTACTCTCATTACGCTCTATGTCCGTTCTGACAGAAACAGTGAGAGAGACGACGGCAGCTCATCAGGCCCTGCTTGTAGCAAAGAACATTGACAACTTCCCTAATCACCAGGAGCGTCTAAAGGAGGGAACCATCGATGTGTGGTGGATCGTACATGACGGCGGACTTCTCATGCTGCTGCCGTTTCTACTGAGTCAGCACAAGGTGTGTGTTGTATAGCTCATTGATACCTTTGCTCATTTGTATTATCATTTTTAAATTGGTACTCATAACTAAACCAGACAACTGGTCTCTACTATTTTAGGGCAATTTTATGAAACAAAACAGATCTAAATGCTTTGCATCAGGGTTAAGTGTCTTTTTACAATCTATGGTAATGTTAGTGTTTTTAGCAAAGAAGATTATGAGTAAATTTAAAATAAAACCCCCCTAACCTTCTTTTTCTTTGCCACATCGACTGCTATCATAAGCGTGTTTTAACATGTTTATGTCTGTAGTCTCTCACTCTCACATGTGCTTCAGCACCATTTGCATTTTAAAAACTGTTTCATTTTATCATTCTGCCATTTTTGGAGATAGCCCCCCCGCGACTCGTAACAGGATAAGCGGTAGAAAATGGATGGATGGATGGATGGATGGATGGATGGATGGATGGATGAAATTGATATCATTTCACATGTCACTTGTGAATTGCATGTATTCTGATACATCCCCTGTCTATGTAGGTTTGGAGAAAGTGCAAGATGAGAATCTTCACCGTGGCCCAGATGGACGACAACTCCATCCAGATGAAGAAAGACCTCCAGATGTTTCTGTACCATCTACGCCTGAATGCAGAGGTGGAGGTGGTGGAGATGGTGAGCCACTCCCCCGGTTCATTTATGCTTGTTCACCCATTCACTGCAAACTGCTTAGAGGCAAATGTTTTGTTTGTCCATCTAGCATGACAGTGACATCTCAGCCTTCACGTATGAGAAGACGCTGATGATGGAACAGCGGTCTCAGATGCTCAAACAGATGCAGTTGTCCCGCACCGAGAGGGAGAGAGAGGTACTGTCACGCTATAATTTAAGAAATTCTACACTATATCAATAAGAAGATAATAACTTGGTGTTGTTTATGACTCTGCACACATGTATGAACACTTAGATTTTGTAATCAGCGCTGCAATAAAGTACCCAAAAATCAAGCGTGCTAAAATATTACCTCAGTAAAAGACACTAAATAGTACTAAAGTAAAAGACTTAAAATATCTAATGTTAAATACATTTAAAGAACTGCTCCACACATGTATCACAATGCTTGTCTCTGTCACTTGCTGGAGACCATAGCCATATTAATCTCTCTGTACATCTGGTAATGATCCATTCAGTAGTTTCTTTTGTGGATTTGTGGATTTCTTTTAGAAAATATTTCAGAATGATATGAATATGCATGTATTTTGGACACAAGATGTCTCCTCCTTTCATATTCCCACCTCAACCTTGTGCATACTAAATATTGTTCCAAGACTGACATCTGTTTGCAATGTCAGAAATCCTGCTCGTAGTTCCCATCTATTCTCATCAATGAGCACAGAAAAAAATTGACACTTAGAGCAATGAATGTGAAAACAGTCTAATAGTGTCAGACTCGCTGCAAGTATCAATATACACAGTGAAACTCAAACATTCAACTGGAGGAGCAAGAATAAAATCTTTAAGTATTCAAAGGGATTTTCTGTCAGTAAGTAGAGATGAAGGTCAGCTTGTTGAAATCAGTGTTTTATGTTTTTATCCAATAAAAGAATATTAGTCAATAAAAGAAGTTAAAAAATGTGCTGCTTTGACTGTGTTGCAGCAAGTAATTTACACCTTCAATTGTCAAATAGATGTTTAGGTAAAAACTAAAAAAAAAAAAAGGGTTTGTGTTGTGTTAGTGATTATTAAAGTGCAGTGTAACACTGTGCAAGTACATTTACCTGTAGTCAGTCATATTCAATCACTGCAAACTAGCCAGGGCGTACCAGCTGGTAGTGATCAAAATACATTGATCTGTGCAATCTTAATACAATGACAATCAAGTTGGATTCAACTGAAATAGTTTTTTACTGTAGATTAGACCAGATTGGAGTAGAGGTATAGTACTGCAGCCATCTTCTACCCAAAGAATAAAAGGTGTGTCAGCACTGATCCCCTCTGCTGTTGATGACGGACAACGCAGATTCAGAGCATCACAGATGTGTCACGTGGCTCCATAAAGCGGAAGAAATCATCCAGTGCTGGTGCCCCTTGCCACAACAACCCATGTATACCAGAGGATGAGGTATCTGTGGTAGCCGTGGTCCCTCCATTTATCATGCCATCCTTGTTAATATCGTCATCCATTCATAACAACCTCAGAACTGTGGACATCCAAAGTCAAGGAGATGCTAACGGAGCAAGGACTAGAAATACTGCCACTAGAGGGAGACAAATCTTCCCTGAGTGCCTTTACTTGTATTAGTTGAGGTCAAACTGTTGCTGTGTGATTCTAATCGTTACCTCCACTCTCTAGACATCCTAACAAACCTCTGCAACAGTGTTAAACATCTGTTTCCTGAAGGGAAAATATGATTATGGGTTACACTTAATGTTGTTTGGAATCCTGCTGGACCTCCATTCTGTTTCACTGCAACAATAAAAAAAAACAGCGTGATACTATGTAGATCCTTCCATTTTTCCATGCTTATATTTTTGGCACAGGGCAGCTGGATAACCAAACTTTAAGAGAAGAGAGAAATTAATCAATCAGACATTCAACTTCATGGTGAAAGGGAAGTGTGAGCACGCTAAGCGTCATCAGCCTCAGTTGTGTTCAACAGAAATTAGAGCTTAAATCACACACTGTTTTTGGAAATGTAAACTCAGGTTTAGCCATGTGACATCAAAACACATATCTATCTCAGTGTAAATGAAAAAACTGTGATTTGATGTTAAATGGTCAATACACAGAGACAGAAATGGAACTTAAACTGTGTTTTATATTCCACTCTCTCTAAAGGATGTCACTGTGTGTTTGTTTCTGTCAATTTTCCTGCATGTCCTGCCATCATCACCCACTTGCGTATCACCTCACTGCGTAAATAATAACAATACCTACATCATTTGTCTTCATATCCTTGTCTGGTCATATTTTCATAACAATAAAGTATACATTTTTGTGCAGTGATATCTTCATTTTGTTTTTACTACTTCTTGACAGAAATAATTTAGTTTCATTTTGAGAAAAACAGTGAAATCATAATATAGTTTCCCGAGATAAAGGTTAATCTTTTTTTAATTAAACTAGTTATATTTTACAAGAGCAAGATGTTGTCATTTAAAAGAGGTAGATGTAACACAGCTTGAGAGCAACTCCGAGCAAACTGTATGTTACTCATCCATTCTGTGTTTAGGCCCAGCTGATCCACGACCGAAACACAGCTTCTCACAATATGATGAGCGATAAAGCTGCAGGCACCACACCAGACCGTGTCCACATGACCTGGACTAAAGACAAACTGGTCCAAGAGAGGGCCAGAAACAGAGAAGGCATGGGAATCAAAGACATCTTTAGCATGAAGCCGTAAGTAGATCCTGATCAGGTGTGTTTAACCTCTCATTCAAGGTGTCCGTGTAAATTTGCTACTTACTGGCTTGTGTTTTTGTAATGTAATTTGTCAAAACTTTTCGATTACTGTTTATTGCATCTCGATAGTCCAAACAAAAAAAATCATGATTTTGAAACAACAAATGATGAGCAGTCCTTATTCTTTATCTAATGCTGTTGTTTTTTTTGGTTGTTTTTTTTTCCTTCCTTCCTGTAGGGAGTGGGAGAATCTGTAAGTCTTAAGTTGTATGTTCTTGTTTGCATGTGAATGACCTGTCTGTGCATGTGGCAGGAATAACCTCACAATATTAGAGTTGATCACAGGTGCAGTTTGCTTGATTACATGATTATCATATTCCACATCATTAACTGTGGGTTAGGATTGATTGATTAATAAACATTCATGTTTGAGACTCTTTAGCAAAGGATGGCAGCTTAACTTGTGTTCTCTTCTTAATGTCTATGGTTTCACGCAGCAACCAGTCCAACGTGCGGCGGATGCACACAGCCGTGAGGCTGAACAAAGAGGTGGTGGAGAAATCAAAGAATTCACAGCTGATCTTGCTTAACATGCCAGGTCCTCCAAAGAACAAGAAAGGAGATGAGAACTGTATCCTTTTTCAGCTAATCATTGTTCCTTTGGTTGGTGCCTTATTTAGTCAGTGAAAGAAATGTTTATATCTGTTAAGAATAGTTCAAAATTTTCAGAGACATGTTTATTCACATCTAGAGCTCACTAAGTGACAACGTTATACTGGAACTCAAATCAGCCCAGCTGTTTCCCACAGTTCCCAGGCTGTATTGCAATGTTTGACCGGTCAATATTTGTTAGAGTTCATGAGGAAGATCTCTCGTATGTCCTTTTTCGTTATTAACTGTCATCTTGTCAATTTCTGTCTTTGTCATTAGGTACTGTATATTTTTATGACTTTAGATAGAGCCAGCCATCTGCTCTTAATGCTAAATTAAGCTGGCCTGGTCCAAGTAGTATTGACTCATCTCGATATGCCAAATTGACAAAATTATCTATTTAACCATGAATAAAAGAAAATTTGTTGTGCATCTGACAAATGCTTCCAATCTAAAGACAGTGCGATACCTTAGACCACATTTACACTTTAGAAAAAATTACATATATGAATATAAATATTAATCATACAGGGGACAATGAAAATTCAGTCCAGTTTCAAAATGATCTTATCGTTTCTGATGGGTGGATACATATACTTTTGCCTGTTTACCTGCGTTGAAGCAGGATCCGAATGTTATTCAATTAGCATCAAAAGAGGTGCCGCAGTAAAAGATATTAAAGGTGAGAGACTGGAAGGAAGCGAACAGAAGGTGACTTCTGTCATCACCTCCTTTAAATAAAAAACCTACACATACTGTATGTGCTAAATTTACTGTATTGAAGATACTCACTTAATAAAAATAAAATAATAGTCCTTAATGTCACTGGATTGTCCATGTGAGTGATAAAGTCATAACTATCATGGCTGTAGCTACATGATGCAGTTAAGATTTTTTTTTAAAATCCTGATCACATCCCAGTTTTAGCTTTATTCTTTATTAGTGGGACTTTAACTGTAGACAAGTGAATAAAAGAATAATTCAGCCATCACTAAAGGTACAAATAAGCAAAAACTCCATGACACGACCAGTCAAAAACTTAAGGGTCACGGTTATCCGGAATTTATCCGGACATTTTTGAAAGGCAAAGAAATTTGTATAGATTTATTCCAAAGTAATTTCTGATTATTAATCCATGGATTGCCACAGCACGGGATATAGTTTGGAAAAAAATCTACATTAATGTTACAGCTAATCAGTCCTAGAAACCAAACTCCATACTGGAGCAATTTTAAAAAAAAAAAAATGTATTTTGTGAAATTTTAGATCCTTAAAAACTGGGAAATTGGGCTTAGGTTAAAACTGGAGTACTCCTTAAAGGGTATTTAAGTCAGTGTTTCGGAGTCCTATTCCGCTGAAGGTCAAAGCTGCTCTTAAACAGTGAAAATGTCTGAGGAGAGTGCTACTCTTTGTTAAAATGTACAGAATTATACTATGTCCTTAACCGGGATGCTTCCGTCAGACATGGAGTTCCTGGAAGTCCTGATGGAAGGCCTAGATCGCGTCCTATTGGTTCGCGGAGGAGGTCGGGAGGTCATTACCATCTACTCATAGCACCTGGACCTTCTCAGTTCTTTGGAAGGGCATTGGAAGGAAGCATTGTTGGACAGGAGGATTGGCAGAGGAGGGTCCAGGTGGAAGTACAGTGTACATCCCCTACACAAATTCACTGCCAGGAGAAAGAAAGCAACGATAGCGCTCAGATTTGGAGGACTGTGGTCACTGAGAAGGACAGAGGATTCTCCCTGCAGCGCAGCGTGAACACAGTGCATCATCTGGGGGACACAGAGGAGGTCTCCCTACCCCCTCCTCCTGGGACTCCACAACTGCTAATCTGCAATTTTGTGTTTCTGATTGAGCTGGCTTTTCAGTTTAACATGTTTTATTGCTTCACAGGCACTTGTTGGAGCAAATAACACTGACTGCAGCTTGTTGTTATCTTCAGCATTTTTACTGATGGTGGTAACAAACACAACTGACAGTGTTATGTTTTTCAATGGCATTGGCAACTGACTGACTCTGTATCAGAAGTCACATCAACTGCTTTCAGGATAGTTTAAGGGCAGTACTGTTTGTGATCTGTTGAAGACATCTCTTCAGCACTGCCAGTTCACAGTTTTTGTTGTCACATGACATTAATGTTCCAAGTTTGATCAAGAAAGAAATCAAAGTGCAGAAAAGAAACTGCAACTGATTTTGTCATTTTAGTTGCTTTTAGTTAAGGATTTTGTCTCAGATCAAAAATGTGGGCGACATGTGACTGCTTTTGTCCTCAATGTGTCATGTGTTCCATCGGGAAAAGAGAAACCGCATTTAGAAGATTAGAAGAAAGGAAAAACGTGTGATGTTGTTTCAGTGATGTGCTTTGAAACTGATTCTGAAATATATCATTAAAAAAAAAAAATCGCTTTTTGTCTTTAATCATATCACCATATACACCAATCATCCGTGAAATCCACCTGATATTGTACTATTATGACATCACATCACATTTTTTGCAGCACATTTGAACAACCAACACTTGTGTTTTCATGTTGAAGACAGTCACTTGCACAGTCACCTGTCTGAAAAATGGAAACTTCTGCCAATTTACTTCCATTTCCATCAGCTTCTCCTATTAAATGCATGTAATTTGCAAGGGATATCAACATATGTTCATTGAACATGTGTTGTGGAGTGATACGTGAGTTGTTATGTGCAATAGTAATTCAATTCCCAAGGACAGTACAATGCATTAAATGATATTAGATTTATTTGTCCTGAATAGATTTTTAAAAGAAATAGTATAGACTTTAAAAATTAGATGAAAGACTTGGTCCCATATGAGAGTGTGTTGCAAGTCCCAATCTAAGCTTTAGGCACCATTTGTGCTGCAAAGAGAGGTTCTGTCCTGATTTGGGAGGAAACTCCCACAACATGCAGACAAAAGGAAGGAAATGTCCAAACAGGGAATGTGTATTAAAGGAAATGAAGCAGAGTGACAGATGCAAACCACATCTCTCTGATTGCTATTCGGTGTCTCGAATTTTTAATTCACTTCTGTGAATGTTTCACGCTTTCGTACTTGTTGCTTTCCCATCCTAATACATTCTGAGGATGATTCACTTGTGTCTGACCCAGATGAAAGCTGGGCTTGAACTGTTAACATCCCTTATATAACTGGCCCAGGCTCACTTTCCAAAAATCAATTTAATCCAAAAATCATCATTGCGAAAGAACAAAGGCAATCTTGGGGCTGCAGTAAAAAGCTTTCAGGGGAACTTGGCGTGCGATAAATGGCTTCCTGTTTGTCCCACACAGTGGTTGGCTGGGTCAGCACACACAGAACAGTTTCGGGCCGATGC
>KV751329.1:1766707-1787154 GCA_001698575.1 Mola mola | reverse complement strand
GTCAAAAGATCTTTATTAGATATGCTTAAAAATCATATACCAAACTACTACTAATAATAACCATTCAAAAATACCAGATACGATAATGATGACAGTTAACAGTTCTTAGTCAGATTAGTCAGATATTCTTCCAGTCACGGGTTATTGTAGATTTGCATTATATTCATCCAAACTGTTATGTTTTGACCAAAACAAGCTATTGTTCATGCTCACTTGCAGGTAAACTGATGTCGACTGATGGCTTGTAATGCACTCCTGTTGTTTTGCCTGCAGGTAGTTCCTTAGTCCTCAATGGTTGAGCTAGCAGTTCAAAGACTTTGAGTGCGGTTTTGTGTGTGTGTGTGTGTGTGTGTGTGTGTGTGTGTGTGTGTGTGTGTGTGTAGATGGATAATGTAGATGGATAGTTATATTGCTGACATTTCATTTATGTAAACATTTAAACAATAACAATATTCTGGGTCACCTGAGCTAGAATAAGTGCAATTCAATAAACTTTGGAGCAGAGAAATGTTATAATATGCCTATATCTTTAAATCATTTCAGTTTAATTGACTTGCTGTCACTCACAGCCACAGAGTAAGAGATATGGTTAAGAACTTAAAATGCCACACTTGAAGACAAGGGTGGCATTTTAATTTTGATAATTAACTCATTGTTTCAGAACAATTAAGTCATTTCTTTAATGTTATCAAGATTACTGTTTTATTCAAATCCTATGGTGAATGAGTGTATCATAATCTAAAAGGAAGAGGCAGTTCATCTCATTTAATGTTCATCATTGATTTATATACTTAATCCTTTTGTGGATTAAACAATAGATGTCACAATAACAAAGAATAAACACACATCAGGCAACCCAAACAATATCTGGTATTCTGGTTATTGAGAAAATGTTAATTTAACAGGGATAAGTTACTGTACTGGAACAACAACATGTCTAAGTTGGGTAACATTCCAGGTAATGTCTCCCACCTGCTGACAGGCAGCTCACATGTCAGTCAGGCCGTAGCCACTGATTGTTAACTGTGAGCAGCTAGAAGATGCTGCTGCTCTCCAGTGATGCAGCTATAAACACCAGCCGAAAACATTTAGACGACGAAAATGAAAAAAATATATGCTAATTACACTCTTCGTAATTTTACTGCAGATTAAAGTTGCCATTGTTAAAACTGAGCTTTATTTTTTACATCCATTATATTTCTAAAATATTTGTGTACTGAATCAGGTCTCTTTAAAAGGATAAATAAATAAGTGTGTCTTTTTTCCAGTCATGAAACTATGTGAACCCTAGAAGAAGTTTGCCCAAGGAATCTTTAAATAAAGCAACTTTTACAAAATTGTCTTTTGTGATCTTGACCTTTGAGCTTTCATGGTGAAACTTAATTTTGAATTCTGAACAGCCTTTCCAAAAAGGAGTATGCCAGCATTTCCTGACTGAGTGCAGCCTAGAAATATAAAAAGAAAAACACATCGAAGGGGAAGGAGAGGACAGAGGGGAGGTGTATGAGGGAAACAGTTTGGCAACACAGACCTCATTGACGACTTGTGTCTGAGCATCTGAAAATGTGCATATGTTCTTCACTACTAAGAACAGATCCTCTCTGTTGACCTTAGCAACACCCTCCCCATACACATACATTTCTCTGGGCTGGTGAAGACGATGCGTCATTCTAAATATTATGTAGTCTAAAACACACACAGAGCGAGAAAAAAAAAACACAGCAAAAAGCCCCTAAAGTTGGACAGATGTGCTTGCATTTGTTTGATTGAAGCAGCGAAAAGTCATATTCTGTCATGATAAATATGAGTTTGATAAGTAATCAGATATTGTCTGGAACGTTTGTTTCGTGCTCGTGAAGTTTTGTCACAAAACATTTCTCGAACTCTTAACAGCTAAAGAAGCTGGAGAATTGTCTTACGACGTAAAACACAACAACAACAAACAAAACCACACACACATAGAATGGCTGACATGTAGCTTCTTCTTCCTCTTCCAGCTTTACCTAGCTTTTTCTACGAGTCATCATCCTCCATCTTTCCCTGTCCTCTGCATCTTCTATCTGCATATCTTCTCTCACCACATTCATGAATGTCCTCTTTGGACTTTCTCTTTACCGCCTGCCTGGTAGCTCCCTCTCAAGCATCCATCTACCAATATATCCACGGTCCCTCCTCTGCACATTTCCACACGTCACAGGAAACAAAAGAAACAATGGCCAAAGTGGGTGTGCTGAGGTATATGTAGCCTGTTTGGCTCCTGATGGGTCAAAGCTGTCACATACAGTGGTAGTGTGTTCATCTCCTATCTCCCACAGTCCATTTGTCTATCCCACATGTCTGCCCTCTTGATTTGGCTCAGAGTATGGGACTGTTTTTTTTCTGGGTTTTTTTTGTTTGTTTTTTGACAGACACACAGGGCTATTTTGAGCTTCAGTAATCTATCAAAACTAATGGTAGCATAACCTAAGTCATGGCACAACTTTGAACTACACAATTTTTCGACATTCTCTTCAACCTGTTTTGGAACAAGTACTCAAACTCATTCTTGAGTTAAAGTAATGTAAAGACATCATGTTGCAAAATTACTTAAGACAAAGTGAGAGTCACCCATAAAAATAGCAAAAGGCATGGAATATGTGACATTAAAGGTACGTCTGATATTAAAAAGAATTTTCTGGCGATAAATGTTCACACATTTCAAAAATAGAGGTAAGAGTAAATTTTAATATGATTTAGGGATGGTTCACTATCAGCATTGGCCAATATCTATGTGTTTGACTGGTATCAGTTTATGGTTAATAAAGGTGCATTCATTGATACCAGTAGATGATAATTAGCTGTCATTTTTCATTAACTTCAGCTTGGTTGCAGCTTTAAAAAACCCCTCTGATGAAAATCACAGTTTTGTTTCTATGTACTATGAAAACAAAAACAGATCATTTTCATAATGTTTAGATCTCAGATCTAAAATTAAACTTTATCAGGGTGAGTGTTTAATGAAATTTATTTAAACATGCACTACTTTGGCCCCAGTGAAATGGATTGTCTGCAAAGAAAGCAGTAACTAAAGTTATCAAATAAATAAAGTGAAGTAAAAATACAATAATTGCCTCCAACATGTAGTTGAGTGAAAGTTTAAAATAACAGAAAGTGGAAATAATCAAGTGTAGTAGATGAAGCTCAAGTGCAGTGCCGGAGTAAATGTACTTAATTACAACCCATCACCGTATCTGATACTGCTGTTAGTACCACCTCACTGGTTTACTGTTTAGATGATTCAGACATCCTCAAAATAGAAAAAAAAATGTCAGCTAAATGAATATTTTCACTGGATTGACAATGAAATAGACATGACGCATAATAGTGTTTATAGCTTAGTTGCGGGACTGAATTGGAATCATGGGGGTTTGTAATATTCTTTACATTACTGTGCATGCATTACTGTTTAAAGCCACTAGGTGGTGCCAGAGTGATAGTGTGTGAGATCACGGAAGTCTTTCTTGTTTTCGTTATCCAGTGTTTATACAGTTCATGTGTTCATTTACTTTTGTTATTGATAACAATGTGATATCTTAATAATACTTCTGCATTGAACGTGTATGAGGTTCATTTAAAGGCCAACAAATGACCATTTAACTGACAGTAGGAAAATAACATGATATATGACAAATGTGTCCAAGCTGGTGACATGTGATTAATAAATTCAAGTCCAAGTCACATGGACACATGTTGACTGGTCCTCTGATTTCTGTCTCCTGTAGCCACTTGAATGGTTATTCGTGTGAATAAATTCATAGGATCTCCATGTGATGGACTGTGACAGTAAACCAATTAGAGTTTATTGTCAGGGCGGTTGCTTGGTCGAGCAGGAAGTGAGAGAGAGGTCAAGGGTGAAGGAGTTACTCTTCCTGGAATCCAGAGGCCCTAAAAGGGGTCACCCTGTATAGAAAAGAAGAGGGTCTGCAAATGCTCATAAGAATGTGACAGCTTTCACCAGCTTATTGCACATGAAAGTGGCCACTTTCTTTTTGGCCTTTATACCATAATGCCTGATAGAGGCCATGTTAACGATCGCTTACATCCAATCAGTTTGTTCATACAGTCGTTGGTCCTGGTTATAGCGTGCCATGCCATGGTCTTAAATAAACCTACAACATAATCACTAAGGAATGGTTGTCTCTTTGTGAATAATGTACTTTTAAATAATAATTTACGAGTTCTGTGGATGTCATTTATCACCTGCCTCTCCAGAGGAGGTCTGAATAACATGCCAGTGTCTTATATCATTTTGGGTATTATCAAATACATTTGTTGCTTTTCGCATCTCATTTAATTCTGCCCATATTAGGCTTTAACATAAATTTTCAGGTATGAATGGGATAGAGAAAACAATGTAGTAGTTTAGAGAGAGAAACTTCGAATGTGTAATGTTAACTTCGATTATATAAGTACCAAACCCCAACCACTTTAACCCCATACATAATGTTTATTTTTCCTAAACCTAACCAAAATGTGACCATAGGTCATGTGATTTATGAAAGTCCCCTGTGGTTGTTTAGACTATGCCATGAGATCACATTGTCATTTTCTTGAACAACAGGATAAAAACAAGTAAAACATGCATGATAATGGATATATGGATATATATACACATATAATAATAGGCATTCCTCTCAGCTCGAGTTCTTTTGGTTCTTTTAGCTTGTTGTTTTGTCAACTTTAGGGTTTCGGTTCAATCTTACTGCTATTTTCAGCAACAAAAGCATTCTGGTGTGTCTTCTAAATGTTACCTGACAAGCAGACAGACAATGTTAGCTGCTATAGCGGGTTAAACAGCTGCTAAAGAGCCAGATGTTCCTCTCACACGTTGCTGGAGAGATTTTAACAAAGAGGAGGTTGAAAATAATGGTAAAGTGGCAGAAACTTTGCTCCAAATGAGCTTTATTGTTGCTCCATGTCTGCTGGATGTGTTCATAGGCAACTATGTGCTAACAAGCTGCCAGGACAACTTTATAAGTTGATAATTGCCCAGCATGTACAACCCTAATTTAATCACATGGTTAAAAATGTTTTCTGACAACATATGTAAAAGATGCTAACAAATACAGCTGTGGCATCCTTTTTAACCAGGTGTTCATTAAGTGAGTTATTGTTCCTAATTTTCAGATAGAAGGTTGCCTTCAGTACTGACCCAGTTATTAGAAGAGTTAATATAAGATAATGTTTTTAATATTTAATATGTTTATTTCTAGGATTTTCACTTGCCCAATGCCATTGCATTACAGTCTCAGCCCTAAACCTAGAACCTAACATCTGAACTCCATATTGTAGGAATCTCGAAAATAGTTGTATTTTGTACATGGTGGTAAAAGGGTTTTTCTTGACGTGCTTCCAGACAAGAAGAATTATGTCTTGAGTCTTATAATGTGGAACAAGAAACAGCCCCCTCAGTTCATCTCAGCTTGACAGGGCCCAGAGAAGGTTCAGTGGTTGTTTTTAAGGTTGAGGGGCTGTGATTATACAGTACATATGTAGGATGCTGTGATGAGGGGGCCATCCTGAACCCCTCTAACCTATCTTCCCCTAACTCATCCCGCAACCTCTTAACCATGGATAATTCATGACTAAGCAAGCTTCCCCTCCTGGAGGGGTTCTCCCCTCCTGGAGGGGTTCTCCCCTTCCCCCTCTCTTTAAATCTTAAACCTATCATCTGCTCCATTAGAGAACAACCCACCCTCTTCCTCCCACAAATGTTCATGTGGTAGCGTGCTATAGGGCTGCATGATATGGTCAAAAAAAGGAAATTGAAATTATTTTTGGCAGATATTGTGATTACAGTGTGATTCATGATTGATGAAAATTATATTTTGACATAACAATTTTCGTTTTCACAGTAAAAGAAAATAAGTTATGGAGGTGTGACATTTACTTAGGTTTTCTTGGATATGGAGAAAAGGAGTTTTAGCCAGAGCTTATTTATTATGTTTTTTCCCTTTTTTCTTATCATTATCAATAATGGCATTTTTTTGTGATTTGGATACATGATTTTATAATTTGATTATTTTGCAGTTAATGCAGCCCATGTATGCTCTGACTGGCATATCTCCAAAGTCTATTAAAATTCAGGAGAGCACCAACAACCAGACAGAGATCATACGAAGAAGTGTACACAGATTGCGAGCGTGCAACACATGCAGCAAAGAAGAAATCAGTGTAACGAGCCAAACTGTGCCGCATACACAAGACGTGATGTATTTTTTCTGGTTTTGCAGTAATCATGTACTCAGATTATGAACAGCAGAATCAACAACAGAATCATGATAATCCTCCACAGAGCAGAGTGACCAGCGAAGCAAGAACTGTGAGTGAGAAGTCACCATGCTGTGAGCTGAGAAAAAGTGGGACATGACTGATCTTTTCAATGTCGACATCCAGAATACCTCTCTCACGACACACACTTGTGTTGTGACCAAGTCAATCGCAACGTGATTAGTGTGTTGTACTTTGTGAGGCCCTGATTGCTTCCCTGTGTTGGATTTATTTTGCTAAACACGGATTTACATATGTAAAGTATGTATATTTGGAAGCCTGCCTTTGCCTGATAATGCTGGGAAGGGCTTCAGCCACCCCACAAACCTGTATAGGACAAGTCGTAGAAAATGGATGGATGGATAGATGTAAGTTCAGACATGTAACTTTAAATACAAAGTCTTTTGATTTTAAAACTTCACCATTGAGAGATGGGACACTTTTTGATGTTTTGTCTTCCTCTGCCTATCGATCTCAGAGCAAAGTTACTGTTTATTTGATGCGTTAGGCCCCATGATGAATTTCAGTCCGATTTTCACACTCTTTTTCCAGCGCCCCCAAAGCAAATTGCGATTAACACATTTCATTTTCATGATTATCATGATTTTCTTACAAAAAAAAAAAAAGCATTTTTTACTCACACAGTATTTAAATTCAGTCATGTCAAATGAAGGAATGGCATCAAAGAGCAGGGTCGTCAGTTTCCATTTGCTGACTTTTGTTTGGTCGCGGTATACCATTGTCAAAATTGTTTATTTAGCCTTAAAAAAACTCACTATGCACATTTTGATGGGCCGAGACTATGCTAAAAATCATGAAGAAATGGATTCTTTTGCCTTAGCAGTGCTGACTATAATGTGTATTTCTCACACCCATAAACCCTTGAATTTTCCAACTGGCTTCTCTGTGTTTGTTTGAGAATACCATCTTAATAAACTAAGTTTCAAGTGAAAGAGGATAGAGGCTGGTATTTCCAGCTGCCTTACCACCAGAGTTATCCTGAGGTGTACCAAAACATATTTTCACCACCCCATATGTTCAACTATCAGTCTAAATGTTGACCTCAACCCAATAATCCTCATCCCTCATCCTGGAACTCACCAAACATTTAGAGAGTACAACAGAACAGGCTTTCTTTTGTCATCAGCAACAGGGGCCTCTCTCCCTGATCTGTGACCCGCAGCAGACACGAAGTCCACACTATAGATTCTATAAATTCTTGCACTAAAAACCTGCCAAAAAGGTCACTTGGCCTGACTTTGATTCAATTTAGCAGATCGATCGGCATCCGGTGACCTGGCTAAGCTTAATAAAACACTGCTGCACATCACACTCTAGGTTAGTCCTAATCATACATTTACTTTTAGAGATATATAGAGTGGCTTGATTAGGGATTAAAATGATCTTATGAGTGGAATGTTGTGAGTGGAATGTACTTATGTTTTGTGGTTGTTTTGTAACAACATATAATGTGTGAACCAAGCAAATGAAGGAGTTGAGAGAGAAGAGCAGTCATACTGAGTAAAATCTTTCAAAAATCTGAAGATTGTAAGGTACATAGTCATTTTCCTTGGTACATGCTGATCAGAAATACCACGTAAAAAAACATGAGGTTTGACTAAATGGCATTGAATTTATTTCATCCCTTTAGCTGGATTTCAGCCAGTGAAATTAATAATAATAAATCCATAAATCCATTTTATATTGGACACGATGAGCATTTTTCCCAAGCTTCAGTCACTCTACAGCCATTTGGTCAAGACAAATAAGTGACTTTCAGGTTTTTCTTCTTTTCTTTATGTCTCTCTCCCACAATTCTGAATGTGCCATGGTTAGGAAAAAAAAACATATGTCTCAAAGGAGATGAGGGAGGAATTCTTTGCTCTCATGTCCTATTAAAGAGATCTGTCAACCAGTGACACCCCAGTGCTTCCTTAACTTTGACTGCTGCTTTACCTGGTGTGTTCTCGAATCTCTAACCACAAATTTCATCCTTAGAGATACATGTGAAGGTTTAGATGTGAATATGATGTCTGGGAATGAATCGTTTCTGCTGTATGAGCAGGTACAGAGCAGGCTGGCAGGAGGATGATTGACAACTGAAGAATTCCGAATGATGCAAAGAGTCTGAATCTGTGTGGCTGAACCGACATGCCCCACAAGTGGTATCAAGTGGTCACAAGATAGGAAAGAGAGAAAAAGAGGAGGTGGAGGGAAAGGGGTAGGAGGAGGAGGGAGTAGTGAACTAACTCTCTAATCTGCCTGCCTGGGAGAAAAAGGGAGAGAAAATCAAGTGTGTGTTGTAGAGTGCCAGAGGAGGGGGAGTGTGTAATTACACAGGGAGAGAGGAGGGGGCAGGGAGGAGAGGAAGAGAGAGATGTCAGGGAGTCACAAACAGAGCACGAAACATAACGGATGGAGAAAGATAGGACGTAACGAGAGAGGAGAATAGAAGAAAAGGAAGGAACAATAGTGAGAACTTGACGTGCTGTTCCTTGAATGTTTAATGCATCTGGCTCTTCTGGATTACTGAGATCTTCTTTACAGACTCCGCAAAACACTACATATGCATCATTTCACGGCTGCATGCCGGTTTGCAAGAGTGTAGGACTTCATAGCAGCAGTTAACAGGACTGGCGTGTTTGTGCATTTATGCAACGCCTAGCAAGAGGATGGGAACCCTTCACCTTTCTCTTGCTCTCCTTCTCGTCCTCCTCCCCTCTTCTCCGGTACGAGCCCAGTGGTGGAGTTTGAGCTGGCCGAACTTTAAAACTTTAACTACCTCTTCTCCCTCCATCACCACACAATCCGTTACCTCCCCGGGCCCTACTGACACCCCGGGTACAACAGAGCGGCTGGTAACGGAGGACAGGGTGGCAGAGAAAGCTCTGGAGAATAATACCCCGGCAGGACGGTTTGTGCTGACCCCCACAACCAGCCCAGGAGTGTCAATGTTTGGCCACAGCACTGCGGAACCTGGGACGGTGCCCTCAGAGGAGAGTGCGGGTGGGGGCAGCAAAGCCAGGGCCCAGTACAAACCACTGAAACACTGGAAGACTGGTGAGTGTTACAGGGATGTCAGACAGAGGAATTTTTATACTGAATCAGTTTGGCTTGAGACCCATTAGAGAGGGATTTGTGTGATTCAGATTCAATTGGGATTCAAATGGATTTGTAAAAATAACATCTCGTAATCTATCCAAACAAAGGCCAGTGTGTGTTTAAAGAACCAGAATCTGAAAACACTATGCTTAATATTGGCCCACTTGAGGGTTGCAGAAATACGTTGTAAACACAATCTTGACATATTAGCATTTTATGAAGAAAACTTTTAACAAACATCCAATTTAGACATCAGCTGACTGAGCACTGATACTGAGCTCTGATTTGGAGATGTGTTGTGTCCAGTTCACCTCCTTTAATCTCTCTTCTGATTTCTTCCTGGGTCCATCTGTGGCTCTGCTAAATGCTCTTTTCTTTCACTTGCTGTAGCTGCTCAGTTTGTCTCCTATTTGGGCGTGTATACGATGGTTTATTGCTCCTTTTTTGATAAAACTGCTACCTGTTGCTGTTAAAAACAGGGTTGTGAGATGGGTGTGAAAAAATAAACCCCAGGCCTTAAAACGAAAGCAAAAAACTCCACAGATGCAACCTGCAACATGAGGTGATTGTACTGTTTGTTACTACAAGCCAGTTATTATTAATGTGAAAAGCGACAGTGAGCGTACCTTTAGCCACTGTTTTTGTACAAGCCGCACATATTTTCCAAATGGAATAGTGCCAGAATATCTGATAGAGAAAATGTGTGTTCAAAATTCTAGCAGGTAATTTTGTGTATGTAACTCAGAAACACTTGAATACTACGTGACAAGAGAAATCTTTATTTTACCTTCGATCACCAAGAAGTCACAATGAGATTGAAGTCTCTTTAACCCGAGGGCCCTGACCTCTCTAACGTCATCTCTTTTAGTTTTAACTGATCCAAAGCATTTATCGCAGATTAACTGTCATTAGCTGAGTAGGTCATGTGGATGGATCAGCCCCTTATTTATACTAATCTTTAAATCACATCTCATATCTTAAATGTTCTCCTGTTACGTGACATTGTGTCTACTGAATTATTTGTTATTTCGGGGGTCCATTGGTATGTGACACAGTTTTACTCTGATGTGCCCTATATTCAGTCTTTCAGAGGCTTGGAAATCATGAGGACTGGG
Source organism: Mola mola (assembly GCA_001698575.1). Lineage (NCBI taxonomy): Eukaryota > Metazoa > Chordata > Actinopteri > Tetraodontiformes > Molidae > Mola > Mola mola. Next base: position 1,776,628 of record KV751329.1, on the reverse strand, counting down.
CTAAGCAGCAGGAAGCTTTTGTGTGGCCCAGCAGGGTCGAGGTAGTTTTTAAAAGCTTATATGTGTCAATGCTATTTGGGAGGAGGGGAGTTAATATTGGTTTTATAAGACTCCACAAGCTGTTCAAGAATCCATGTGGCCAACATGATGAGGATTAGCCACAAGAGGTAGGAGGAAAAGTGTGACGCAAATTGGAGGTGATTAGATGACAAGTGACTTCATTTTGTGTTTGAATTCATGGCTCACTAGTTTAAATTCAGACTGACAATCTAGCTGTCTCGCTGATAGTCCTCTTCAAGAATACGTTTTACTGCCAAAGTATTTTCATTTTATCCATACAAGCATTGAATCTATTAGAAATTCAACTTAATAGATATATACAGTATAAATACAGTTTATGCTTAAAAAGGTTTTTATCACAATGGCTATTTCAGATTTCATCTACTATTAATTACATCATATGATGTCATTAGGACGAGATTTGACTGAGGACTGTGCTGGCTGGTGTTGTGACTCATTAGTATAGACCTGAGTGAGTATGTGTGTCAATGACTAAAATACAATTGTATACATTATTCTGACATATCCTAATTCTGAACGTAATACTTTTTAACTTTTATCATAAATGTATGTATGCTGTGCTGTTGCTACCTCTTCAATCTTTGTCAAAATGTTAAAACAATGAGCTACAAGAGGCATAAGTTTTTATTTTTTATTTATTTATTTATTTATTTTAAAGGACACATTATCACACTGGCTTTTTTTTTTGTACTTTGTGTCACACAGTGTTAGAATTAGGTTTAATAATGAGGTAAAATGGAATTTGTGGACTGTCAAAAGGGTGAGAGAGTTGTCATTTGATCCCCTTGTTTTATGGCCATCAAGGAGCTTAAGACAATTCACAGGAGTAACAGCCTGAACATGGTCCGCCTTAGTGTTTTTTTAATGGCTGCCATCCAAGTTATGACTGGTTATCACTACCAGCTCACTGCTGTCAAGTCAGATTCCAGGATTAATGTCCCCATTATTTTTAAATGTGTGCCTCACAGTGCAGCAGCGGAAAGTTCTCCAGAGAACGTTTTCTGTTCCACTCAGTCATTACAGAGCTTCACATCTGGACTGGAGGTGTGAGAGTTTTAGTGTGAAGGTTGGCTAACAATCACTGGGGACAGGATGTGTGTGTTCGCGTGTGTGTGCGTGTGTGTGTAGGTGTGTGTGTGCGTGTGTTTGTGTGTGCGTGTGTGTGTGTGTGTGTGTGTGTAGGTGTGTGTGTGTGTGTAGCAAGTTGAATTCCCACCTATTCTAAAACAATAAATGTGTAAAAATAGAGCACTGCAAACCCGAGGTCTCTTGCTCTCTCTCTCTCTCTCTCTCTCTCTATATCACACACACACACACACACACACACACACGTATGAACGTACATGCTCTTAATGCTCTCTAATCAGGTACGTTCCAGTTGTTCAGGATGATGAATTAAAGACCCCATATATTGGCCTGTCCAGACTGATGTTTACATGTGCTCACATGGTTGAGACGGGTGCTTCCTGTGTAGTGTGTGTGTGTGTGTGTGTGTGTGTGTGTGTGTGTGCCATAGAAACAGGTAGCAGGGTTGAGCTGGCTGGAATGCTGAGGTGAGTGTGTGTCACTACAGGAGGCAGACTGCATGCTGGGAGAATGTAGAGTCATCTCTTCTCATGCTCACCAAATTCTCTAATTGCCAGCCAAATGGTTTTATTTCTGTTTTGGAGGATTATGTCCATGCCCGGCAGAGCAGCGAGGTGTGGGCAGAGTCTGGATGATTGTGGTGCATCTCTTCTGTAGTCTCATGTGTGAACTAGCAACACACAGATAGCAGACAGAGGAAGCATCCAGAACAGGTTCTGTGATTAGGAGTGGATGAACACACCCCACTGTCAAGAAAACAGAAAAGTTTGTGCTGGGAAGAGATTATTTGAGTAAAAGTAGCCCATAAAGATGATGTTGGATAGTAACTATGTTGATAAGGTGGGTATCTTGCTTTAATAACACACACAAATGTATAAATGTAGCAATCTACTCTATGTTACCAGGCATTTTTTAATAATGTTTTGAGAATGTTTAGTTGTGAAAAAAGCAATGTACTTCAGAAGTTTGGAAGTGCCCTGTGCTGTTGTATTGTTAAACAGTCCTTGTAAACAAACTCTGCACTCTGGTAGTTTTACAAAAACATGTATTTTGTGATATTTTAAACCCTCATAGGATGGAAAATAAAACTTAAGTTGAAAAATAAAGAAATCTCTTTAATGCCTAGAATTTAAAAGTGTGGATCAAAAGTACAGAGAGTCATTGTTGAACATCAAGAAAAGGTGATTTTTTTCTCCACCTGTCACTCCTCCCCCCCTCTCATGCACATGTCTTATTTTACTTTGTATCAGAGGGAGGTTCAGGAGGTCACCTGGACCTGACAGAGTTGATCGGCGTCCCCCTCCCTCCCCACGTCTCCTTCACTCCAGGCTATGAGGGTTTCCCTGCCTACAACTTTGGGCCTGAAGCCAACATTGGCCGGCTCACCAAGACCTTCGTGCCAAGGTCATTCTACAGGGACTTTGCCATCATTGTGACGGTAAGCTAGAGCTGAAGAAGTGAACCCGTATTTAAACCTCCCTCATGTTGTCATTGTGGTTTTTTTTAAAAGGGGTTACTAGGGCTTGTGCATGCAGCACTCAGTTGAAAGGCATTGTAAGATTCAAAATGAGTACTGTGAATAGAATCCTTTAGTCGCGTGATGTCGCCATCTTGTGGAATTTTGATCTTCATGTCACTAAATTTTTTCTGGCATTAGTTAATCTTTTATATCCTATCCTACTTCTATGGTGCACATGACTGCATATTTGTATACCTGTGATATTTATGTAATACGAAAAAGATCATCAAACAATATGAATTTATTCTCCTTTGCCTTTACTCCAGATGCGTCCAGCCACTCAGAGAGGAGGCGTACTCTTTGCTATCACTGATGCCCATCAGAAGGTGGTGGAGCTGGGTCTGGCCCTCACTCCGGTGCGTGGGGGCCTCCAGAGCATCTTACTGTACTACACTGACACTGAGCAAGCGTCCCATAGCCACAAAGCTGCCGCCTTCAGCGTCCCAGACATGACTGACCAGTGGACACGATTCACAGTGAGTGTGACAAAATCAAAACCCCTCAGCTGATACACATGTCAAGGCTACATCCTCAGCCACAAGCAGTCAAATCTGCAATGTATCAAAATCTGAGTGCCAACTCAACCGTTTGCGGGTCACGTTTGCATTTTGAATCCAAAAATTCTTTGCAATACAGTGCAGTGAGAAGATTTCACCCGTTTCCAATGCAGTGTTGTGGTTCAGGTGATGTTATCACTTCCCCTGACTTGTTACAAGATATTTTATGTTTATATATGTTTATTTATATGATTTATGTAAAACATAAATTTCATTTAATTCTAGAGCTAAAAGATTTTGTATTGTCAATATTCTAAAAATGGAAAAATAGCTTGCTGATCATTTGCTATCAGTGTATTTTATTAAACCTGTAGCTCTTGAGTCATCCCTTGACCTTTTACATACAGTACTAGTATTTCTCAAATGTCTTTATCAGTAATTCATTTTAATTAATTATGTGGACAAATGAAGTATCAAGTTTAAGAATATAAAAGAAAGAATGTAAGCAATTCGATCGGTGCATTAAAGGGTTTGAATGTGATTTGTCTGTCAGTTGGTGGTGGAGCGTGACGAGGTGCGTCTCTACATGGACTGTGGAGAGGCTGAGAGGACTACTTTCCATCGGAGTCCAGATAGACTCACCTTCTCACACAATTCAGGCATTTTCGTATCAAATGCAGGAAGCACGGGGCTTCACAAGTTTGTGGTAAGTGTGCAGAAATCTGTTAAATCAAATCTAATTTGTTTCATGTTGTTGATCATTTATAAAGCTATATATTTTTACATATGCTTAAGAATTCACAAGCTTGAAAAAGTATCAAATATAAATGCAATATTTATTTCAATGGCCAGATGCATTTAACTGTCACCAAACAAATTGCACTTCATTACGTAGAGATGAAAATGTTTTTTGATTTTGTTTTTCCTGTTTATTTTGGAAGTTGGTCCTCAGATCAGAAGAGGACCTTAAGTTGCTAATGTTTGAGAGCCTTACTTTAAGTGTTGGTGTGTCTGTGGGTGTTTCGCATCTCCAGGAAAACAAGTTTTTCTTGAAATGGACAAAAATATGGAAAGCCTATCATGACCATGTTAAAGGGCTGACATGTTGCCTGCAGTCAAGCTATCTCCTCTGGGAATGTCCAAGCATTCATTCCACCGAAAGAATTCATGCTGTGACCAGATTCCTGCGCACGACACCAACCACTTTGCTTTTCCTCTAAATATATCTTGCATGCAACACTGCACCACCACAGTCAGGAACAGACAAATGAAAGCCACCAGAGAAGCTGGATGTTTGCACCACTGGTCGGATTGTGTGTATATAAGCACTTTTATTTTGCTTTCTCTATCACTGTAGCGCCACTGATGATGCCTCTAACTCTAGCACATGCTTACTGAACAGAGAGAGCAAAGTGACACAGGATAACTTTTTGAACACTGATCAGGATACAGCCACGTCTAACCCCAGATAAAATGTCCTGACCAGTTCAAATACTACTTCCTGAGCTGGCTCAGTTACCAACTTTACTGGATAAAACTTTCAAGATCAGAGAAGGGAGGGAAGCCTAGAGGAAGGGCAGGAGAGGTGCAGTGGAGGAGAGGACGGGGGAGTAAGTCAGTGGCAGATGAGGAAGTCAGAGATGTCAACAAGGCTCAGTTGTGGTCGGAAAAAAGTTTTGAACCAGGCCTTTGAAAGTGCTGCAGTTGGGTCCAGTGTGATGGTGCACTAAGATTAAACTTAACACAATGTTAGTGGAAATTTGTTCAAATCTCTTCTTAGACTAATTGGCTAGTCTAAGAGTAATAAAAGAGTAAAAAGAGAATAAATACTATCCAAAAAATATTGCATGTTGTTTTGGACACCATTACTTACACTCTTCAATAACCACATTGCATTTGCTGAAATCTATGGCACACTTGCGCTGCTTTATAAAGAGCCACTTCAGTTTTCTGAAGTACTGTGCTTCAAAATTGACACTGCTGTAATTTACTTTTTTTCATCATAATATACTTTCTACTTCTACCCCAGTGCATTCCACTTTGTAGTTTTTACTTTAACATATTTATCCGACATAAGTTACAAGTTAGTCTACAAATAAAGATTTTTTTACACAAAAATGAGCATTTACAAGTATAGCCACTTCAGTTTTCTGAAGTACTGTGCTTCAAAATTGACACTGCTGTAATTTACTTTTTTTCATCATAATATACTTTCTACTTCTACCCCAGTGCATTCCACTTTGTAGTTTTTACTTTAACATATTTATCCGACATAAGTTACAAGTTAGTCTACAAATAAAGATTTTTTTACACAAAAATGAGCATTTACAAGTATAGCAAGTAAAAAAAAAAAAAAAAAAAAAAAAAATCTAAAACAAGTTTTTCTTGAAATGGACAAAAATATGGAAAGCCTATCATGACCATGTTAAAGGGCTGACATGTTGCCTGCAGTCAAGCTATCTCCTCTGGGAATGTCCAAGCATTCATTCCACCGAAAGAATTCATGCTGTGACCAGATTCCTGCGCACGACACCAACCACTTTGCTTTTCCTCTAAATATATCTTGCATGCAACACTGCACCACCACAGTCAGGAACAGACAAATGAAAGCCACCAGAGAAGCTGGATGTTTGCACCACTGGTCGGATTGTGTGTATATAAGCACTTTTATTTTGCTTTCTCTATCACTGTAGCGCCACTGATGATGCCTCTAACTCTAGCACATGCTTACTGAACAGAGAGAGCAAAGTGACACAGGATAACTTTTTGAACACTGATCAGGATACAGCCACGTCTAACCCCAGATAAAATGTCCTGACCAGTTCAAATACTACTTCCTGAGCTGGCTCAGTTACCAACTTTACTGGATAAAACTTTCAAGATCAGAGAAGGGAGGGAAGCCTAGAGGAAGGGCAGGAGAGGTGCAGTGGAGGAGAGGACGGGGGAGTAAGTCAGTGGCAGATGAGGAAGTCAGAGATGTCAACAAGGCTCAGTTGTGGTCGGAAAAAAGTTTTGAACCAGGCCTTTGAAAGTGCTGCAGTTGGGTCCAGTGTGATGGTGCACTAAGATTAAACTTAACACAATGTTAGTGGAAATTTGTTCAAATCTCTTCTTAGACTAATTGGCTAGTCTAAGAGTAATAAAAGAGTAAAAAGAGAATAAATACTATCCAAAAAATATTGCATGTTGTTTTGGACACCATTACTTACACTCTTCAATAACCACATTGCATTTGCTGAAATCTATGGCACACTTGCGCTGCTTTATAAAGAGCCACTTCAGTTTTCTGAAGTACTGTGCTTCAAAATTGACACTGCTGTAATTTACTTTTTTTCATCATAATATACTTTCTACTTCTACCCCAGTGCATTCCACTTTGTAGTTTTTACTTTAACATATTTATCCGACATAAGTTACAAGTTAGTCTACAAATAAAGATTTTTTTACACAAAAATGAGCATTTACAAGTAAAAAAAAAAAAAAAAAAAAAAAAAAAAAAAAAAGATCTAAAATTTGTCATCAAACAAAACATTAAGCAAATCATTCCAGCTCTTGGGTACCCTCTGGGTACCCAACTCTCCTCTCCCCTCCGGGGTTAGGAGTGGGGTTCAATGAAAAACAATAAATGGTTTCAGCTTTTCAAATAAGACAATTTGCTGGCTTTCAGTATAAAATTTCAGTTTAAAATTTAAGTTTTGAATACGTTGAGTGTAGCGAGGTGGACCCAAATGCAGACACAAACCAATGTGGGTATGGATGAAGCAGGCTTTATTGCTAGCCCGAGGCAGAGGACTGGAGGGCTGAGATGAGTGAGGGAGAGGGGTGAGGGCTGACAGGAGGAAGCAGGCGGTAGTTGGTTGGAGAGCTGGCAAGCAGGCAGGCAGGCAGGTGAGTAGTGGTCCAGGAGTACTGGAGAGAGAGACGACAGTTAATACACAACCAACTAGGAAAAATCTCGAGACTAGGCCTGAGCCTAAACTACCACTTAAGTGGATTCAACGATCTGGCGATGAGCGGGTGAAGAGCCGAAGTAGATATACTGCAGGCTGATGAATTGATGAGAGGCAGGTGAACAGACTGGGACAGGTGATGAGCTGATTGTAGACAGGAGTGTAGAGCCGGGAGCCAGGAGAGCCACACCCAGGCCAACACACACACCCACACAAACAAAACAAACACAGAGAGACAGACAGGGGAGCACTGGAAACACAAGGAAAACCTTAGGGAATTGTCCGGAACCATAACAGGACCCCCCTCCCTGAACGGGCGCCTCCAGGTGACCCACCAGGCTTGTCAGGGTGCTCGCGGTGGAAGTCCTCAGGGGCGGGTCCAGGATGAGCTGGCGGGATATCCAGCTCCGCTCTTCAGGGCCATACCCCTCCCAATCGACAAGGTACTGGAACCCACGGCCACGGCGGCGCACATCCAGCAGCCGCCGGACAGTAAAAGCAGGATGGCTGTTGAGCACCCGGGGTGACAGAGGGGGACTGGCTGGTGGGCACAGAGGACTGACAGAGACCAGCTTTAGCTGGGAAGAATGGAAGGTGGGGTTAATTCTCAAGGAACCTGGCAGTTTGAGCCTAACCACCGAAGGATTGATGATGCTGACAATGTCATAGGGATCAATATAGCAAGGGCAAAGTTTCTTAGAGTCCGTTTTCAGTGGAATGTCTTTGGTACAAAGCCAAACTTTCTGGCCAGGTTGGTAGTCGGGTGCAGTGTCCGGTGGCGGTTGGCCAAGCGCTTGGTGCGGTCCACTGAACGGAGCAAGGCAGCGCGGGCATCCTTCCAAATCTTGTGGCAGCGGCGGAGATGGGCCTGAACTGAAGGAACAGCGATCTCCTCCTCCTGAACAGGGAACAAGCATGGTAACCCAAGGAGCATTCAAATGGCGACATACCTGTGGCATCGCTGGACTGAGAGTTGTGTGCATATTCAATCCACGGGAGGTGGATTGAATATGCTCCAGGAAGATGGATTCTGAGCTGTGACACAGCGGAGCGCTGCCTCCAGGTCCTGATTAGCCCATTCCGCCTGCCCATTGGTTTGAGGGTGGTAACCAGAGGTTAAACTCACAGAGGCTCAGAGGGCCCGACAGAAAGCCTTCCAGACTTGTGAGATGAATTGGGGACCCCTGTCCGAGACGATGTCCAAAGGGATGCCATGGAGACGGAATATGTGGTCTACCAGAAGGTACGCCATCTCCAATGCTGTGGGGAGTTTGGGAAGAGCCACGAAATGCACAGCCTTAGAAAATCTATGTACAACGGTGAGTATAACGGAATTACCTAGTGAGGATGGCAACCGGTAACAAAGTCTAAGGCAATGTGAGACCATGGTCGACCTGGAACGGGCAGGGGACGGAGCAGACCGGCTGGATGGTCGATGGGTGGCCTTACTGCGAGTGCACACAGTGCAGGCAGTCACAAAGGCTCTGGTGTCTGCATCCATGGAAGGCCACCAGAACTGTCGCTTCAGGAGGGACAAGGTCCGGCTAATTCCAGGGTGACAGGCAAACCGGGAAGCATGCGCCCACTGGAGGACTTGAGAACGGATGGGATCTGGTACATACAGGTGATCTGGTGGGCCAGTACCTGGGTCTGTTTGAGTCCGTTGAGCCTGCTTCACAAGAGACTCGATCTCCCAGGTAACAGCCGCCACCACACAGGAGGAGGGTAGGAATGTGTCAGGTTTGGTAGTGACCTCATTTGGGACGTATTGTCGTGAAAGAGCATCTGGCTTAATGTTCCTGGAACCTGGGCAGTAGGTGAGGATGAAGTTGAATCAACCAAAGAACGGTGCCCACCGGGCTTGACGAGAGTTTAGGCGTTTGGCAGCTTGAATGTAGGACAGGTTCTTGTGATCCGTCCAGACTATAAAGGGATGCTCAGCCCCCTCCAGCCAATGTCTCCATTCCTCCAAGGTGAGCTTAACTGCAAGCAGCTCCCGATTTCCTATGTCATAATTACGCTCAGCGGGGGCCAGCCGGCAAGAGAAGAAGGCACAAGTGTGGAGCTTTTGGTCTGACGAGGCTCGCTGAGAAAGAACGGCTCCAACCCCCGTGTCTGAGGCATCCACCTCCAAAATAAACTGACAAGATGGGTCCGGCTGGATGAGGACTGGTCCTGATGCGAAACGTCTCTTCAGGTCCATGAAGGCCACATCAGCCTCAGGGGGTCAAGGTAAAGGGGGATGCAGAAGAAGTGAGGTGGGACAGGTGATGAGCTGATTGCAGACAGGAGTGTAGAGCTGGGAGCCAGGAGAGCCACGCCCAGGCCAACACACACCATAACATAAACAAAACAAACACAGAGAGATAGACAGGGGAGCACTGGAAACACAAGGAAAACCTTAGGGAATTGTCCAGTACCATAACAGAATAGTTCAATGCAGTACAGTTTGCTTTACTGACTGAAAAACATACTGTTGATTCTGGAAAAAATGGAACTAATTGGTTGAATTCAAAAAAATAATCATAGTTGTACTCCTAAACAAAATGATCAAAAATGAAATTAATCACCCAATGATAAATATTTTTAGTAATAGTTTAATGATATATCATATAACGTAAGAGCCACAGGGGATATTTTACTGCATTAAGTCTAAAATAACTTTATTTTTAGCACATATCCTTGATTATACTGGCAGTCTTTAGTTGCATTTTCAGTGTAAGACTTTCAGTTGTAACGTGGTATTTTTACTGTGGTAGTAGTATGTTTACTTAAGTAAAGGATCTGC
>KV751329.1:1738172-1766663 GCA_001698575.1 Mola mola | reverse complement strand
TATAGATGTTTCAAGTTGATATTTGAACCTTGCTGCATTTACAGGAGGTTGCACTGGTTGGCTTCCAGGCATTAGCCTCAAATGGTATCTCTGGGTCCAACTACCAATGGAATTGAAGTTTTTAATCAACTAGACAACTAATCACGCACAACCTTAATGATCAGGGATATGAGCCGCTCAGGATGTGTTGTTGTGAGTGGACATGGCTGGCTTTCTTCTCTTTGCTCAGCGTAGCCTGACTTTGTGAGCAGGGTATCTGAAGCATGAAGCAAACATGAGTATATACAGGCTCCACAGCGGTCATGTTCAGTCCAAAATATCTGGGTCACTGTGTATGAGTGTGTGCATTGGATAGCAGAGCAGTAATGACATGGGGCCCTCTTCATCACGTCTTTCTATTTTATTAATGACCAAAAGCACTGACATCTGTCTCCATAGTCCCACAGAACACAGGACAATCTTGTTATCATGCTGTGAGTTTCAGTGTGTTTGAGTGCAGGTACATCATAGTGCAATCCAGTCTCTATGGCGACCTCGGCAAGTCCACACTACCTCATTGTGCCGTTACTATAGTGCAGGGCTGTAACCATGGCGTCAGCATTGGGGGCAACTTAATTTGACCTCCCACCAAATGAAAGCTACAAATAATGGTTGAATTGTTTCCCCTCATTTTCTGCATATCTGTGGGTTGACTTATTAACATCCAGTATTTAAAGACTAAAGAACTATAATTATTATCTATTGCATTATCTGCTATTGCTATATCACACTGAGACCATATAAACTGGGACCACAGTTATAAAGGGGGAAACTAACTTGCCTATCCAGCTAGTTTAACATTTAGTGAGGCTAAGTGAAACACGAATCAGAGCAAGAGGATTGACTTATTGTATTACACAAACCTCATTACAGTAATATTGTAACTTACATCAACAGTGATGTCCCTCTAGTACTGAAACTTCCTGTTTTTTGTAATGTAAAATTAACTACAGTGAGTCTGCAGGTGAGATCTACTTCATGTGGAAAGCGCAGAGAAGACCCATAACTTCAAAATGAAGACGTGCAAGCATAAAAGTATTATTCCATAAATGAAACACCCTACTATCAGAGCCAGTAGTCATTTCGTTAGTTGTTACTTTTGATTTTGATTTGTTGTAGCATTGCATTATATTCTAATTTTATTTGTATATATATATTGGAGGGGAGGCTTTGGGAAGGTGACATTTAATCACACTGTGGTTCCCATCAAAAGCTAATTACATTCTATTAACCATTACATCCCTTTTAGCATTAACGTGATTTGACCACAAGTTGACAAATGTGCCAATTCACATCAGGTGTTAGCATGCACCTCTACATGCATCTCAAATGACCTCTTCTTCTTATACAGATCAAACAGACACAATGATGGACACAAAGACAGAAATCCTTAGATGTTTAACAAGAATCAATTTTACAGAAAGGCAGAAATTAAGTTTTCTGACAACTTTCATGTAATTACATGTGAAATCAGCTGAAACATCATCACTCTACAGAAGATAAGGCATTGAAGATTATTAACATCAAACTCCTGAATCTCAACATCAAAGTTTGAAGATAAGGCTGATAGGAAAATACATTTTATCTTGATCAGTCATGATATTTTGAAGACCTGGTTTACTTTGCCTTATATTTCACATGAACAGTGAACTTGTCCATGTGAGCCGTATCATGTACAGAGCTGGAGGATTCTAAAGCAGAGTCAGACAGCAGGGAATATCTAATCAGAAATATTTAATCAAAACAGGCCAGAACCGGGAATCCAATAAACCAAGTGCAAGTGCCAAATCACAAGACTAAACTCAGAGACCAAAGGACAAAAACAGGATCCTACACAAGGAAACTCACTAGGATAGATAATACTGGACCGCTGACAAGAAACTGACAAGACGATTTGGCACAGGAGGAAAGGAACACACGGTTTAAATACACAAGGAGGGGGTAGACAATTAGACACTGCTGAAACACATTAGGGAGAGGAAGCAATCACACAGTAGGGACGAAAACTTAACAGGACATGGGGATAAAGACACAAAGACTTCAAAAATAAAACAGGAAACAGAACTGACCCTAACAAGCAGCGACTTTACACTACCTGGCCCTGACAACCCGATTATATTCAGGATTTTTGAAGATCTCTGCTATGTGTTTGCACATGCTGTATAAGCACTATATTTTAGCTCAGAATTTTGGATTATTATGTTTATTTTTTTTTACACATGTTTAATGTTTTTAATGAAAATAAAATGATTATTTGAAATACATATATTTGTGGATTCCCACTATATATATTTTTAAAAATAAATATTTGTGTGTGCATCAGAAATACATTTTTTAACCATTATTTTATATGTGGACACTTTATTTATAAGTACATTTACATGGAACAAAAAATGGGAGGCATTTACATGGAAAAATCCCAGTTTCCAGCAGTGGAAAAAGTATTCATATTTTTAATTATAAGGTAGAACAAATAATATATATATAGACTCACTGATCCACATCACCAAGATCTACAGCAATAACATCGACATTTCATTTGGGCTAGACAAGTGTAGCCGAATGATATCAAAGAGAGGCAAGATGACCACAACTGAAGGGGTTGAACTACCAGAAGGCAACATAGCGGATGTTCAGGACGGCTACAAATATCTTGGGATCCCACAGGCAAATGGGAATCGTGAAGAGGCCGCAAGGAAGTCAGCCATAGCCAAATACCTACGTAGAGTAAGGCAGGTCCTGAAAGGCAGCTGAATGGTCAGAACAAGACCCAAGCCATCAACACCTATGCCCTGTCCATCATCAGATACCCTGCTGGTATAATAACCTGGCCAAGGGAGGAGATATAAGCCACAGATATCAAGACAAGGAAGCTTATGCATGGAGGGTTTCACCCCAAATCCAGCACCCTGAGGCTGTACACTAAGCGGAAAGAGGGAGGCAGAGGATTAGTGAGTGTCAGAGCCACTATCCAAGATGAAACAACCAAGATCCAGGAATACATCAGGAAGATGGCCCTGAATTATGACCTGCTAAGTGTATGCTTCAGGCAGCAAAAACCCAGTGAGGAGAAGGAAGAAGAAGAGACACCATCATGGAGGGACAAGCCCCTGCACAGGATGTACCCCCGACAGATAGACGAAGTGGCTGATATCAAGGAAACATACCAGTGGCTGGAGAAGGCTGGTCTCAGCGACTGCACAGAGGCACTCATCATAGCAGCACAAGAACAGGCCTTGAACACAAGATCGATTGAGGCCGGGGTCCACTGCACCAGACAGGACCCGAGGTGCAGACTGTGCATAGATGCCCCTGAGACAGTGCAGCACATAACAACAGGGTGCAAAATGCAGGCAGGTAAGGCATGCTTGGAGCGTCACAACCAAGTGGCCGGCATAGTATACAGAAACATCTGTGCCAAGTGTTGGCTGGAGGTTCCAGGATCAAAGTGGGCAACACCTCCAAAGTTGATTGAGATCCACCGAACTAAGATCCTGTGGTAGTTTCAGATCCAGACTGATAAGATGGTGGCTAACCAACCGGATGGTGGTCGACAAGCGGGATAAGAAGGTGATAGTGGTAGATGTCACAATCCCAAGTAATAGCAACATCAGGAAGAAGGAACACGAGAAGCTCGAGAATTACCAAGGCCTGAAAGAGGAGCTGTAAATGATGTTGGGAGTAAAGGCATCAGTGGTACCAGTGGTGGTAGGAGCACTCGGGGTTGTAACCCCCAAGCTGGGAGAGTGGCTCCAACAAATCCCAGGAATAACACCTGAGACTTCAGTCCAGAAGAGCACAATTCTAGTAACAGCTAAGATCCTGTGCAGGACCACAGGGTCCCAGGCCTCTTATAGAGGACCCGAGACAGATGTTGCAATTACAGACACAAGACCACCTACAGAGAGGGCGATTGGGGAATTTTTATGTATTTTATATAAGTAGGGATTTAGAGCTGGGGGGGATTGAGGTGCAGCTAAATGTGAACTATGTTGTACAGGGCTGCAAAAAATGATCATTTTGATTATGAATTCAACTGCTTATTATTTTGTCTTTTTCATTGTTGGGTTTGTGAAATTTCTAGACACAATGAGAAATGCTGTTACAGATGCTTCACATGCTTGTTTTTCCCAGAATTAAAATTTCTTGACAACAGAACCCTCTCATTTTTTGAAGGTGAACCAATGAAATGATTTTGCAAGTAAAAAAACATCCAGCTGACACAATAGCCGCCAAATTATTTGCAGTTGTAACTTGCTGGGTCTTAAATTTGTATATTAAAACTCCATAGCTCACTGTATGTTGTATGTAAATGTAATATAATTCCATCTACCATGGAGTGAAGCAGAAGTAACAGAAAACATGGCATGGTCATGGTACCTTCCACCACAGCTGGGAACACATCTATTGTAGCAACAAATTTAAGGTGCTTTTCTTAAAAGAGACTTTTTCCTAATTCGCCATCTCTGCAGGGATCCATTCAGCAACTGGTGATAAAAGATGATCCCAGAACAGCTGAGGAGCAGTGTGAAGACGATGATCCTTATGTGAGAAACACGCACACACACACACAGAATCCACTCCTAACACAGTGTTACTTTGTGCTTTTTATGCTCCTTTTACTATGTACAAACTGAAACATGTATACAATCAGACATGTACTGTATTTTTTCAAAACACTGAACTTAACTGTCTTTTTTCACACACTGTTCAAGCAAAGTTGTTTTAATTATAAAAACGTTAGTATTGCCTGAAAATTTTACGCTTGCTGAACTTGAAAAGAAGTTGAGGTAATTTGAATCATGTAAAAGGTACCTTGTGTGGGCTTGTGTTGAAGTAAAATAATGATATTGTTTTTTACAATGTGCATCTATCAGAGTCTGTTACAGTCTGTATATCAGCGGCATAACGTCAACGGTGCAATGGATCATAGGTCAGCCAGAAAAGCAGGCTGGTTTGCATATTTCAAAGCGTGATGCAGTCGAATATTCAGCATTTACACTGTATATAACACAGTGTACTGTATATACTGAGACATACTAAATCTTTTTTGTCTCACTCAGTAGTATGTTTGTATGGGAAATGGAACACAAGTAATACCTTCAAAAAATCAACAATACCTTCTAGTGGTCAAAATATGTTACTTAACATAAATTCTTCTGCTTTAAGTGCCATAACAATGACTTAATGTACTACATCAATAATCTAATTGCCAAAGGATTTGTATATGACATTACAATGATGGCAGTTAATTTTCCCTTCCTTCTACCATATTTTCTTTGTGGATTTTTTTGGTTAGCTTTTTTATTTGTAGCAATGTCTAAAACTGGAAAATAAAAATGTGGGACACAAGATCATCACTTCACACCTCACATCACTTCCTCAGTCCAGCACTTAATTGTATGTGCTGTTTGATCAAGGCCTCGGGGTACACTAGTGGAGATGATGCTCTGGATGACAGGGAGACAGAGGAGGAAATGGTGAAGAACACGCAAGAGAGAAATCATGGCGTGACCCAGGTAGGCTGTGCTGGGAGTAAGAACCATATTCAACCTGACATAACTTGTTTGTTTTTGTGAAACAGCATTCTGTATGTTTGAACAACAACTGTGTGTGTGTGTGTGTGTGTGTGTGTGAGCTGCTGTATTTGATACAAACTCCCCGTCTTATCACCAGGACCCCAAAACATCAGTCCTTGTGTACCATGTTGTTCTGTTCCGTTGCCATGTCTCATTCTCCCACTAGCAGGAAGTCAGTCTGACCTCAAACATCCCATAACCAATGCTAACTTTTTAAGCTTGAAAACAAACTCAGAGGCTGAATAACTGTTTCCACATATTAAAGTCAAGGTTAATGTTTCCTTTCTTGTCTGGAGAAGAAACACTGTCGACACAAAGTAGAATAGACGCTATAGTGTTTAAAATTTTCTTTCAGGTCCTTGTCTATGAACATGATCTCTTGAACTTAATATGACTTCTTAAATTTGTGACAGCACAAGTTTTCATTAGCCCTACGTGGATGGCATGATCTTGGTCTCTGCTTTAAGCTCAGAGTTTGGTTAAGAGCCATGGTACAGTGGTTGCTAAACACAATCTCACTTCTTAAAGGAAGAAGCTTTTTAAGTATGGGTGAGTCACTGTCCTACGCACTTGATATTTTTTGATCAGGAGGACAGCGTTCCAGTCAGAGCTCCACCCACTGAGGTGCCGGAAATGGAGATGGATGAGTACTCTGGTCAGCAAACCCCAACAGAAGCCATTGAAGAAACACGAGGTCAGGATGTACCTCAATTTTCTGCATTTTATGTGTTATGTAGTTATTTGAACCTCTTAAGAGCTTTTGTGTGGTCTGCTACATCATGCATAATGTAATAATCATTGAACTAAACAACAGCATTAGTATAAATAAATCAACTCTTGCAGGACTAAGTAATTGACAGCGATACTGTTTCACGTGTAGCTCACAAGAAAAGAGTGGTTGATGGTCACATAAACGGGTGCTTAAATTGGAAGTGTTGGACTGTGGTGCAGACACTTTCCTCCATCAGGTTCTACAGGAAGACATTTGCTTTTCCTGCATCCATTCTTTATTTTGGAAATCAGAGTATTCAAAGTATCCCGCTTAATTTTTTGCTTGGGAGGATAGAACGGGCAAGCAGAGCCTTCACCTATGTTGACCTGCAAATGTAGACTGGAAGAGTGCAGACTCTGGCTCCCTCTTGTGGAAGTTTAAATAAATCACTAAAGGACTGTCTGGTGGTGAGATTGGCAGCTATTCAAGATATTCAAGCTATTTAAGATATTAAAAATTATCCACATTTATGATTAACACAACAAAAAAAATTGCAAAACTATTATGTCATTATATATATAAACACATAATTTTCCATTTTCTCAATACGTTTATCTCTGTATGAGCTCCATCTTATCAAATGCTGCCGTTAGAACAAAATGTGCCTTGTTACAGGTACCTCAGAAGAGGCAGAAAAGAGAAGCTAAATGTCCTATAATTTTGGTGCTATGGGAAAATATATGATTTATCACACATTACACTAAAAGCACTCACAATAAGTTAATTGTGGTGAATTTCCATTTCCATTGTCTGTGTGTGTGATAATTTATGATCAAGTGCGAGTCACAGTATGAGCAGTGCTGCCTTGCAAGAACTGGACTTACTGATGATGTCATATGTTGTTCACAGGGCCACACCGTGCAGAGGAGCCTGGGGAGAGATCCAGTGGGGTACGTGTAAAATTATTCTGCACCGCAGCATCTTTTTAGCGGACCTGTCTGTTATGTCATGCCAGTGACATTAGAGTTTTGTTTAGGGTCACATCAGGCACGGGTTGAAAGGAGAGCGTGGAGATCCTGGACCCAGAGGCCCACCTGGTCCTCCAGGCCCTACCACCTTACCTGGTCCAAGAGGTCCACAAGGATCACCAGAACAGTCTGGATCTCCTGGACTACCAGGGAGAGAAGGACAGAAGGTGTGTGTGCCAAAGAGCGTGTGTGTGTGTAAGCTTCTGAGTTCATAAGATTGACTGCTAATATTAGACACTTTTCCCTCTTTTCGCAGGGAAGCAAGGGTGATAAAGGAGATCCAGTGAGTTATTCATCTCTTCACTTCTTCAGTCTTTCTGCTTCAGATGAAATGAAATAACTAAAACTTGTTTGGATTTCCAGGGTCTGAGAGGACCTCAGGGATTTCCAGGTTTGGCCGGAGAAGCTGGAGCTAAAGGAGAGAAGGTACACCTGAAACACACGTCTTTTATTCACGTAGCTGTTCACATGCAACTTGCATCATTAAATGTGCTGTACAAGACAACTCTTCTTCTTTTTTCCCTCTCTACAGGGAAACCCAGGCGTTGGTTTACCAGGTTCTCCTGGTCCTCCTGGGCCACCTGGACCCCCCAGATCACGTAGTGTACCTGTAAGTATAGAGTTTAAGTTTTACTGTGTTTATTTTTGTACCACAGCATACAGTGTAGAGACTGTGTGTATCTGTGTTGCAGTATGGAGCAGATGCCCTGGGCTCTGGGTTTGAAGACCTGGACAGTGACACTGAACTCGTCAGGATTACAGTAAGGCCGTAGAGACAGATGAGACATTCTGTTTCATTTACACAGTGGAAAAAAAAAAACATTAAAACTTTCTTTCTAACAGGGTCCTCCTGGCCCGCCAGGGCCTCCCGGACCTCCTGGTCCCCCCGGACCCAACCTGTCAGCATCTGGCACAGCTCAAGGACTCTCTCCAGAGCATGCTGGACCACCCGGTTCCCCTGGCAGAGAAGGGCTCCCAGGCAAACCTGGAACACCGGTAAGTTAGCCGATGAAAGACATTTGGTAATTGTCGTATTGCGATTATTGAGCCATGTGCTGTCTTTGGCTAGGACTCCTGTGTAAGAGATTTTTAATCTCACTGCGAATATTTCAGATAAAATAAAGGTAAAATAAAACAAATATACAATATTTGGCTGGTGGCTGCTGCCTACAGGACATACATTTCATTAGTGAGAGTTCAATGTTAGTTATCTAAGTGGCGTTTCAAAACGTTATCAACCTTGACAAAAGTAAGGACACTTGCAAAAATGCCTTGGGGTTTATTAAGGTGAATAGAGCTCAGATTAATTAAACCTTTATGCTGTCAGGGGCTAAAGTGGAGTTCTGATTGCAATAAAGATTGAATGTATGGCCATGCACTGAAGCATAGATTATGCGAATGACATCACAATATTCACTTTTGAATGCGTTTTTCTTCCCTCTGTGTTTTATGTGTTGGTGCTGCATATCTGTTTTTACTATCACTGACTATCTCCTGTTACTCTTTTCCCAACCTTTTGTACCACTATTATATTTATAATCAATGTTGTTTTTTAAATTATTAGTTCTTTTTGTTTTGTTTTCGTTTTTAGTTTTTTTCAAATTAAATGTCATCTTCCTCTTAAATCATATTGCAGTGATCAATATTTGTGTGTGTCACAGCCAATAACCAGTCTGCCTTGTACCTCTCTTCATTTGCTCACCACTCTCTATTGTGGCCGCCTCTCCTCATTCTTCTCCTCCACCCCCCCACCGTCACCATCTCCTCTCCACTGTGTTTCAGATGTTTGAGGATTGGTTTAGTGCTTTGTGGCCTGATGGGTCCGGTTTCAGGTCAGAGCTGTCCCCTGACCTTGGCACTGGTTTAAGTTCTGGGTTCAGTTCCGAAGCCTCCGGTTCTGGGTCTGACTTTGTCTCAGCCTGGGGTTCAGGCGAGGTATATTGTCCTGGTTTGCTTGGGAGACCAGCAAACAATAAAAGGCAGAATTACAGTCCAAAGCCTGAGTATTGAAGAAGTAACACTCACTCAACAATAACAATTATTTTGTCAATAATAATATTAAGTTGAGGTAATTATAGTGTTTTTTCTCTCACTGTGTTTTTCTATTGAATTCAGTTACAGCTGTGACCAGCTGACTGGCCCGATGCTCAGGCTAATGACTGCACATCTTTAACCATGTTGCCTTTATGGCTAGCAGCTCTTTATACCTGGCTCTTTACACTTGTGTATGTGTGGCAGATACCTCTGCATCCTTTGCTCCTTTTTTTTCTGATAATCCACCTCACACTGAATGCTAGAGCTTATATGGCCGACTAAAAATTTCCCTTTTGTTTATTTGCTCTCACTCGATATGTTGGCTTTACAAAATGACACATTTCATATTCATGGTACAGTGAATGAACTGAAGGGAAGTGACCTCGAACTGGCTCTATGGCCTCAGTTTAAGCTGCCATTTTTCCTTTTTTTTGATACAACATGGTGCAAATCTGCCTTTTCACTGATCTCATTTTTTTCTGTTTAGTTTTGGATTGCTGTATATTGCCTATGTTCAGTCAATGCTCTCTACCAAGGCATACTGATATGCTCAGGTATTGCTTAAAGGGAGTCAAAAAGGACAATTATGACACACTTTATTTGTAACTCATACCTAGTTTGACGATACAATATAATCCTGTACACGCATTTTTCAGTTGTGATGTAAAGGCTCTTGCAGGCTGCCCAGATGTTTAAAAGTGTTGGATGAAGTGTACATCCAGAATAATTTTTTCCTCTCACATTTGTAGTAGTTTATCCATCTTCGTTGTCTTTGTGTGAGTTGGACAGTTTTAAAGATATCATCAGGTGTCTGCCTTGCCTCCAGATTACTCAAGACAATCCATAGACTTTGTTTTGAGCAGTTTCGTGTAGTTTTCTTTTTGTATCATCACATGAGAGGCTAGCTAAGCTAGCTAGAATCACAACTCTGCCCAGAAGCACGCTATTAATATTTGTGTCCCGCCCTGTCACGAGTTTCTTGTCCATGAGTAGATGCACATTTCCTGGTCTACAGTGATATGTTTTTGCAGAAATTTTGAGTTTTCAAGTTATTTTGTTATGATGCCTGATAAGAGACATTCCTGTTGAGTTTTTAAAATGTATTTTGTGCTTTAATGCACCACAAGTGAAATGCATCTACAGTAGTTCCATTATATGGGAGAGAAGTTGGACATCTCTATACCAAAATCTTCAAAACTCTCCAAATCACACAGAAACAGCCTTGATGGATTTAAAAATGCACTACAGGCAATAATATGTCATTTGGATTTTAGGTTAAACCGTCCCTTTAACAATCGAAAGCCAGTGAAAACATATTTAACCATATATGCTCATAATTGTGTTAATACATCACATCAAATTATATTTTGGCCTGAATAGAAAAGCATGATGAGTCTTCAAAATCATGAACACAGTGTGGGTTGGCTACATGTACCCAGAAAACTTTGTGTTTGTATCACAGAGAATCTACAGAAATCCAACTATTATGTTAGTTTGCCCAAACTGTTGGTTGAGTAAAGATTTTGAGGAGCCTTAAGATTAATTCTCTACACATTGTTAATATTCCAATATGCTGTTGTGGATCACAGTGCTCAAAGGATCAAAATGCAGATCTGCCAATATATCTCAACTACTGTACATGCCATTAGTTGCGTAGGAAAAATAAACTTTTAGTATCCAGTGTTCCAATGAGCCATCAGTCAAAAGTCAATAATTGACATTGCCTTGGAGTTTAGGGCTTGCAGGAAGTCTAAGGCCTCTGGCATATTATGTTATCAGTTTGAACCAAAAAGTGGATAGAAAGCTTGCTGCACTTTGTTCTGATTGCTGCTTACCTATCCCAGGAATACACTAAATTTTTAATATCTTCAACTCTTGCTGTTAAGTGATGAGAAAACATGTCTCCATGAGATTGCTGACTCCACAGATTCATGCTGAGCACCAGTAAGGAGTCTGAGCAGTTTCCTTGCTTAGCACATGGATGGAGGATGCATTTAAATTGTATTTCATTCATTTGCAGTCACTTTTCTCAGTTGGTACAATTAAAATGAACATGAATATGAAACAAGACAATTGGCCTTACTATTACTAAACTGTGATGCTATTCAGCAATTTTTCAGCACTGAGTGTGCTGAAGTGTGAGCATGATGAGCAGGGGTTAACAATCTTGTGATGACTCAAGAAGCCATGGATGATCTTATCACTGCCATACAAAAATTAGAGTATTCCTTGCAGTTGTCACATTTGGATTTGTCTCTTTTGGAATGGCTAAAAGATCGACAAACACCTTAACTAACATTGCTCTGTTTTTATATAGTTAATCGTTTTCACAGATGTATCACTGCTTAATTTGTGTGCCTCTGCACGTGTTTGTCTGTATTCGCGTGTCCAGGGTCCAGCAGGAAAAGATGGCGCTTCAGGTCTTCCAGGATCTGTGGGAGCAAAGGTATGATCACCGAGATGAATTGTTCCATGTTCCTTGTTGTGGTTCTTCATGCAGGTGAAACAAATTTTCTACTCATTCATTTGCTGTTGTTCTTTTACTACTGCCTTTGGACTGGACAAAATCCCCATTGTATGATGACAAAATGAAAAACAAGAAGCTAATTTCAATTCTAATTCATATTTAATATAGTTTGGTGCCCATGTTTCATCGGGAAATATTAATATTATACTGGTTCCGTTATCACTCACTTTCTTGCTCCCTTATTTTGCACCTTAGGGTGACCAAGGATTACCCGGGCCATCTGGACCAAAGGTAATATACCATACAACTCAAAATAGAGTGGTATATGATGGAATACATTTCTATAAATGTTTCTATTCTATTCCCCCAAATAAACACCTTTCTGTGTGTTGGATGAATCCATGTTAAAATAAAAGGCTGTGTTCCTGTTTATATGTGCAGGGTGAATGTGGGTCTGTAGGCATAGCAGGGCCCACAGGGCCACCAGGGCCGACTGGTCCAGAGGGGAAGAGAGGCCCACCAGGTCTCCCAGGACCCCCTGGACCTCCAGCACCCAAATTCTTTGCAGAGGTGAGCCCATCCACGCATACATATCCCAGCAAAAGGTGCTGTGACTTTAATGAGAAACAAGGATGTAATCTGGAGCAGAGAAGAGTGTAAAAAGGATGACATTGCTCTCATCACACAGACCCACAAGAATTAAGTTCAGTGTGGAACATCAGACTGTGTTTTTGTTTTCAGGACATGGAGGGATCTGGGAAGAGTGACATGCTCTTTGGAGCTGGGGTCAGAGGCCCACAGGTCAGCACAACAGTGTGTGTGTGTGTGTGTTCATGATGTTGACTCCATATATTGTTTCATGTACTGTAATTGCTTTCTGTTTTTCTGCTCTTGCAGGGTCCACCTGGTCTACCTGGCCCTCAGGGACCAAAGGTAATCTATTAATGAAAATCCATTAAATTTGAGCATTATTCTTGCTGAAGGTAGGTAATTGCCTGTTATTTAACAGCTAATATTGCTGTCACAATGAGTTGCCTTGAATGCACATTTGTTACTTGTTCTAGCAAAGAAGGTGAAGATGCTCTGTCATGTCTTCTGCAGGGTGAAGACGGGGCCACAGGAGCACCAGGGCTGTCTGTCAAGGTAAGCTGAAACTGACATGCCACCACTTGAGATTTCTTTCTCTAATAGTATATAGTCATCTCTCCTTTCTGTTATTTTCACTGTAAATTGTTGGTCATTAGATGCTAATTTAGGGTTTTATGATTTTAATGTACTGACACAATCAGTAAAAGACAAGAATTTATTAAAGGATATAATATTTAAAGGGCGGCACAGTGGTGCAGTGGTTAGCACTGTCGCCTCACAGCAAGAAGGTCCTGGGTTCGATTCTTGGTCAGGACGTTTCTGTGTGGAGTTTGCATGTTCTCCCTGTGTCTGCGTGGGTTTTCTCCGGGTACTCCGGCTTCCTCCCACAGTCCAAAAACATGCAAAACTGGGGGTGAGTATGTTAATTGGTCACTCTAAATTGCCCGTAGGTGTGAATGTGAGTGTGGATGGTTGTTTGTCTCTATATGTCAGCCCTGCGGTGAACTGGTGACTCATCCAGGGTGTACCCCACCTTCGCCCCAAGATGCTGAGATAGGCTCCTGCACCCCCCCCGCGACCCCTAACGGGACAAGCGGTAGAAAATGAATGAATGAATGAATAATATTTAAATTTGAAAGCCACTAATAAATATATCACATACTAACGTATGTATGCAACTGCAATTTAACAGGCTGCAGTAATCACTTCTGTTCAACCTTTACTCTGTCTATGTTTCTATGTCTGTCTAGGGTGAGCCAGGGGACCCAGGACCAGAGGGTCGTCAGGGCCCTGCTGGACTTCCAGGTGCTCGGGTAAGTAACACAAACAGTAAAAATTTTGATGACTTGCAGTTGCTAGCTTCAAGATAGTTTGCTCCCTGACAGAGATGAAATGGCTCTTTAAGGTCAGTCAAATGTTTATAATAAGCTGTTGATGTGGACACATGTGGCAATGACATGGGTGATCAAGGCTTTTTTAAGATGAACCTAACAATTAAAAATAAAATTAAAAGAATGTTGTCATTACATGTCATTCAGTCGATTGTGTAATTTTTAATGATATCGTGACAACTTGGTACACACCAGACAAGACAAAATGACCTCCCATAAACCTGTCGTACCAAGTTTAATTTGACAAATTCAAATTGGTTTGGAACTCACCTGCTTTTAACAATATGATTGTTGTGATTGTTTGACATTAGCTGTCATGGACCATCCTAAATATTCTCCCTCGCAATAATCACTTGTAGAGTTTAGTCATTAAGAATCACATTATTATATTAGGCTTGTTAGGCTATTGTATTAGGCTCGCACATAGATTTCAACAATACAGTTATAATTTCCTTAGCCTCAAATACAGTGGCACAATTTTTTTCTTTTCTTAAAGAAGTCAATGATTGTTAAAAGACCACTTTGAGTACATAGGATTCAATTAGCAAGGTGATATATATTGGATGGATTTACCTTTTGCTTAATTTCTTGTTAGCTGCTATTAGTTTCTGACAACTTGCCAACACATCAGACACTGCTCTAGTAGTACAGTAAACTGTTGTTACATTAATCTTGAGACCAGAAACTTCATAGAAACACTTTAAACACTTTGATGTAAGTTAGTTGCAATTAAGTTACAAGCTGGTAAGGTAGCTAATTAGGTTATGGTTTGGTAGCTAGAAGCTCGTACTTTGTTGTCAAATGTGAAAAACCTTCCAAAAACTGTCAAAATCCATTCATTTGTGAATGTTTTATAAGACATCATGAACTTGAAATGTATGTTGCATCCTGGCTGGAAAAAAAGCTCGGAACACTGAACTGTTCAAAAACAACATATGCATGTTCCTAGTGAATAAGTAACTAATTAAATACTTTTTATTTCTCTTTACAAACAGGGGGCCAAAGGGGGAAAAGGCAGTCCAGGACCAAAGGTACATGCATTTAAATAATTTCCTTAATAACTTTTTGGTATACAATATCTCACAGTTCATATTCCAGTGAAGCCTTCAAAGCTGTATGATCTACCTCACATTTTTTTTATTGAAATAAAGGATTCATTATTATTCCGTGTTTTTCGATCTGAAGGGTGATAGAGGTGTTGATGGACACAGTATCCTAGGACCACCAGGGCCTCCTGGACCTCCAGGACCTATGATAAATCTCCAGGATGTATGCACACATACACACATATACACACACACACACACACACACACACACACACAACTGTACAGAGCTTCTGAAAGGTCACTGTGGGGACTGTTCCTCTGAAATTCTGATGCATTACTGTCATGATTTCAACCAAGGAACTCTCGTGAACAGATCGCGATGCAGACCCCAACTCTGAATAGATTTAGCTTAGTAATAGTTAAATACAGAAAGACAAAGTCTTATGGAAATTGTTGAGACAGGCTAACGTCAAAATAGAGTAATTAGACAATTAATAAAAAATAAAAAATTGCTTTAACAAATTATAGCACAGTACTGAGTAACATCTTCTGTTTATGAACCCTAAAATGTCTGAAATATGAGCCAATCAATCACTCATCTATTTTGCAGATTCTACTATTGCTACTGAGTCATATCCCAGGCAAACTTGGTTGGCTGTCAAAGGTGTTAACATTCTGTAACATTGTACTAGATATTTTTATGACCACAACTACGAATGGTGTATCAGCCACCGCCAGGTACAAGCTAACAAAAACAATAAATGATGACAATACCCAAACCCACTCAGCATATATTCTGTCTACAGCTGCTGCACAATGTTACGGATGGTATCTCCAACTTCACAGAGCTCAGAGGAATACCAGGCCCCATGGTGCGTAACAAAGCTTTTGCCAGTGCTTATAATACAAGGACACTTTATATTTTACTTAAAGTGCATAAAAACATTGTATCAACTTCATATACTTAACAATATGTATGGTGTTGCATCAAAAGAGCATTTTGAAGGTCTTTGGCTGAAGTTGTCTGATGATGCTGAATATAAGCTTGTCACTTTTAGTTTACTCAGAGTCGATCATTAACCTGTTGCTTTTGCCTGTGCTTCTGTCTGTGCACACATGCCTGCATGTTTGCATGTGTGTTTGTGTGCGTACTGCAGGGACCTGAGGGTTTGCCTGGCAAAGCTGGATTTCCTGTAAGAACACGTTGCAACACCAGCTTATCACCTGTTGACTTAATTCAGCGAACATCTGATATAAATAAGTAAATGAAATATTTGGATGAAAATGGATGAAAAGCAGTGTCATTTATATTTTTTTTCCCCCAATTTTTGAATTTGCTTTCATTGGGCTAAACAGGGTAGGTACCAAAGTGAATATTAATGCCACTGAAGGTTGTTCCTCCCTCCAGGTTATTTTAAATACATTTTTAGATAAGACCCATTCATTTATTTTTTATATGAACTGTAGAATTAAAAAGTCTTCTGTTAAAAACAATTTTATCCTTGTTAAAAAAAGTCCAAGCCCTGTCTGACTAGCCTTTCATCTGTCCCCAGGGCCCCAGGGGACCAAAGGGAGACGTAGGGCCTCCAGGTATCCATGGACCAGCAGGGATCAAGGTGAGGACTAAACTCCAGCCTAACGAGAGAAATGACAAAAATATCATTTTTATAAACAGAATAAAAGTTCTTTCTTTGCACTAACAGGGAGAGAAGGGGGACCCAGGGGTCACCATTGCTGCTGATGGTTCCCTCATATCAGCACCAAGAGGCCCCAAGGGGCCCAAAGGCATCAAGGTATAAGAAAACAGACCCATTACTAAGTAACTGATGCTTACCGAGATGGAAGTGACAGTGAGACGCTGCATCATAAAGTATGCTACCATGGTTATACTCTGGCTCGTCCATGCTGTAATCCCATCTCCCGAATACCAACACTGCAAATATACATTGAACAATAATAAAGATTCAAGTTCTAACTGAAGAGTAGTCAGTTAACATGAGTCTCACACACATTAGGATTATTGGACAATATGGGACATACAGGCTGCAGTGGCTGCAATGTCGTCCTCAGTACATCAGTTGAAAGTTTCTTAATGTCACTAACAGGCTCAGTTTTATTCTTAGTGTCTGACACAGCTGCCCAAAGGATTCCTGCAGAGAGGCCTTTTAGCGGAAGAGTAAAATCTTTTTTGTCTAGCAAGGAACTGTTGCTTTGTCATTCCTATAAGATATGCCAGACTCCATTGATAAAAGCAGTATTTTTTTTTTTTTTTAATTCATAGTACTTTTATAGTACAATTGATTTACAGTAAAATCATTTTTACTGCAATTGACCCAAATCTGATGGAAACCAAATAAAATACTACAAAACCACTAACAAAGAATGCAAAGATGGATGGACTTCAGAGAAGCAGTGGAAGAATGTAGAATATGTTATTATCTAATGCAATGTTCATTTAAGGGACTATAGTGACCAAACAGAAGATGGTGGTTGTTGCAAAGATAATATATTTTTAATTTAATTTACTTCTGGGTTTGTCACTTGTGGTCTCGCTGTGATCTGTTGGCTATAGCTTCTATTTAAATAACTTTGATTATTGCTGTGTACTGTGATAGGGTGACCGTGGGTTTCCTGGTTCTCCTGGCCTAAAGGTGAGTTGACACTAAATAGAACATGAGTATCTAATGGGTGTTTGAGGCACTTAAATTTTCACAAAAATACTTCTTTTGTCGACTATTACTCACAAGACTATAAAATACAAGTTTATAAAATGCAACAATTTTAGGCAAGTCAAAATTAGTCAAAATGGAAAATCAAAATCATGGTTTTTTGCCATTAACCACTCTAAAAAATTGCGTGTCTGTAACAGTGAAACACTTGTCTATTTTGGCTCAATAACTGAAAATATGCAATACAAAACAAATGTTTGTATAAACTGTTTTTTTTCCAACCTTTCTCTGTACTTCTGGTCGCTGACATTACACCCCAGATACACTCAGTCAATAGTTGTACTGCTTTCCAAAGTTTGGGAAAGACAAATGCCCACTGCTGTTGCGTAACACAGCCTTGCTGAGTAATGAAGTCCTGTGGCCAAACTCCATACTATAATAATTTTCTGAAAAAAGTATTTATTTTGTGAAATTTTAGAATCTAAAAGACCAAGAAATAGAGCTTAGGTTGAAAAACATCAGCATTCTCCTTTAACTGTTTGGTGAGAGAATAAGTGTTGTACTCACATTTTTTTCTGTTTATTTAAGGGCCCAATAGGACCAGTTGGACAAAAAGGAGAGTATGGCTTCCCCGGCCGCCCAGTGAGTAACTTTTCAACTCAAAACTCATTGTGCAAAATAAAGACATGATTCAGTGCTAAAAGAATTCTTGTCTATTTATTTAAAAGTAACTTTTCATTGAGGAACCTTCCATGCTCCTTGTTATCTGAGTTTTTCTCATTGAACATTAGTGAAATTCGAGAGCACACCATTTGATAATGTCATGTACAGGTGCTCCTGAAGAAAAAGATAAAAGACAGTGATAAAATAGCAATTAATATAAACATCCAGAAATCCTCCTCTTCATGTGAGCTCTTCAGAGCTGGAGGAAGTCATGGTTTGCTGCGCGAACTGAAGTGCTTCATTGTGTCTGCAGGGCCGACCTGGGCTGCCAGGGAGGAAAGGTGATAGAGGAGACTCTCTGGGCCTACCGGTAAGATAGAATGGAAGGAAGTGATTTTCTTGTCGATCGATAAT
This sequence comes from Mola mola, assembly GCA_001698575.1. Taxonomy (NCBI): domain Eukaryota; kingdom Metazoa; phylum Chordata; class Actinopteri; order Tetraodontiformes; family Molidae; genus Mola; species Mola mola. The sequence continues at coordinate 1,748,031 of KV751329.1, read as the reverse complement.
CTCTTTGACCATATGAGACATACAGTAAAAATTCAGACATCTTCACAAGCGTTGCTGATGTAAACAAATATCTAAAAACAGGCTGTGTAAATCTTGCATTTTCCCTGTGAGTGTTTGTTGCAGCCCTTCTATTTACATCATGATCACAAAATTAAGTTAGTTCACTTCACTTTGAAACTATGTGCTGTCTGATATCTCACTTCTCAGGGACCTCCAGGTCCTCCAGGCAAATCTGGACCTCCAGGGAGAATTCTTAGGCTGAACGGAGTAAGTTTTCAAATGAGGCTTTTAATTTTTCTTAAGTGCCATTTTTAAGGACAATGATAATGGTTATTATGATGATGATAATCAGGAGGAGGATAACGATGCTTTACAATGTCATTCTTGTTTGACAGACATATGTTGTTCATAGCACATCCAGGAAATATATTTGAATTTGCCATTATTGATTATCTGTATTATCACAGCTGGTTCCATATACCGTCGCTAGATGTTTCAAGTAACAATTTTTACTAGGATTCGACTCCAGTTTTTCACTGTCTAACTGTCACCAAAATAATCAGAAATATGCTGTCATAACATATATCACATAAAAGCACAAAAAATACCGGCTTTAACAAAAATATTGTGTCAGTGTATCCAGTATCAGTGGTTATCATTATTGTTCCCAACAATCATCTGCAGCAGTGTTTGCCTCATACCAGCTTAGTAATAGTTGTTTGATCGATTAGCCTGATGACAATTCTCTTCTTTGAATTTTAAAGACAGTGTTCCCGGTGCGCACCAGACCGCACTGCAAAAAGGGACGAGTAAGTCCGAGTGGGACCATCTGATTGGTCCCTTTCAGTGTGAAAATGGATCATCTGGTGGTTCTTTTGGTGTGTGGGTTAGCAGCATGGCAGCTCTCTTGTCTGGGCTACAAGCAGGACCCCCTCCCTTCATTCTTTCTCTCTTCTCCCTCCTGGTTCTCCTGCTGTTGTAGTGACCTTTGGACTCATCTAATGGGCTGACCTCATATAATCAGGCATTAACATTTGTCTCATATACGGGTGATATTTATGCATGACTGTCATCATCTGACATCATCTGAGTATTTGTAGATCAACATTGAGAATTTATGGTAAAGATTTGCTTTACCATTTTGTCTGTTAAATCCACCCTGATCACCCAGGATGAATGTTAATGCCAGGTTCTGAGTCTGAATCCTGTTTTCACCGTCTGTCATCACTGTCCTCAGCATCACAGTGCAGAGAAAGCTCAAACACAATGATAGTTAAATCAATTTTTATGCAGGGAATTTATTGATTTAATGACATTACATTGCATAGTGTATATTTCTAAAAGTTCAACTATGGCAGGGCTTCCATTTTTTATTTATTACAAAAGGTTTTCAGGTACTTGTACTTTTCCCAAGTGATCCATTTTTTACTCATATTCTACTATATTTTGAAGTTAAAAAATTACTTAAATTCAGCTACAATCATATGACAACTGTCATTGTTATGTGCTATTGTATACGTGACAGTTAATCAGGCAGTCAGTCGAATCAGGCCGTCATCTCTACCAGCTGTATTGTTCACATTCATAGTCATATTATTGTATAATGCAATAATAGTATGTACTGTATATTATTCCGAAATGGGACATCATTCATATTTATTGCATTTACTTTTGATAATTCAGCATATTTTGATGAACTATTTATTTACAGTTGTGTGCACTTTGTGTACAACTTAGTGTATTTCAGAAATGTATCGTCTGTTCTCATTCTGCTGGTTCTGTGAGATTGTGTGGCCTCAAGGGATGCTGATTCTCATCAAACAAACTGGTGGAGGGCTTTATGCAGAGAATTAGACACAAATTATATACCTGTTGATGCACAAATGCATGCATGTATATAAAATGTTTTAATTATATTGTAAAGGTTTGTTGGACATAATATCAAACAAATTTGATCTGAATTGAATTGAATCTGGCTTCCCTTTCTTTAAATAGCACCTTATAGGTGCAGATTGTTGAAGATCTCCTACATAAATGTATGGGAATGAATCTCTAAACTTTCACTTGACTGACTAAATGGGAATCCTAACAACTACAGCTAAAATAAATATTTTTTTTTTATTCTTGCTTTTGCAAAATACTTTTTATAATGAAAACCCCCTCTTCTGTAAATGGTCAGGTCTTTGTTAATAGTGTGCCGAAAGCCTACAGCCAGCTGGGAAAAATTGGCTATTCTAAAGTAACTACCAGCTAAAGTTGGAGTTCATTTCTTTGTCAGGGCCTACATAAAACTTGAGATGCAAGCAAAGAAGCCAGAGAAGAAAAAGTTGAAGTCACCAACATTTATGAACCCCAATCTGTTTTAACCAGTGCAGCAAGGAAAACACTGTACATGCTGCTCTATTAAGCATGCATTCCATTGATTAACAGGTTTTCATGCTGACAACTGTGTCTTAAGCATTTTAACATGTTATTTACACATATTTGACTAAAAATTAACTGTGTGTTTAGCAGTGTGTGCACCAGTATTAACTTTGTGTCTGTGATCACAAGTGTACTGGTACCTATCAAACTTTTGTGTGTGTGTGTGTGTGTGTGTGTGTGTGTGTGTGTGTGTGTGTGTGTAGGAGGCAGTGGAATGGGGAGCTAAGGGAGACAAAGGAGATATAGGTGTACCAGGGGAGCCAGGCCCACCTGGTGAGACCTTTGTCACACATTTCATTTACTGCTATTGACTTGCTGGGTCAACACTGGGTCACTACTTGGTTTGAATCGGTTTGCTTTAAAAACACATTATTTCACTGAAAAATAAGAGCAGGAACTTCATTATCATTTATATAGTATCATTTTGTTTTGTCAGCTCCCGGATTTCCAGATGGAATTGTGGTGAGTACCAATCTATCATACACTGTAATATCCCCAGGAAAGGATCATTATCATGTAAAGGAGGATGAGCATCGGTCCAGTTCACTTATTTTGTGGTATTCTGGCATAACTCATGAAATTGATGAGTATTTTGTATGATGTTTTTATATCATTTGTATTACGAGTTGTGTCAAGTGAATTATCACATTACTCTGCTGCCCCCCTCAGCTCTACGGAGCACTATAGTGTCTCTCAGGTCTTTTTTTTATATATTTCCCCACATATTTGATTGATTAGATCCCTTTCACTGCTCTGAGAGAATAATTTGTTTAACAATTGGTGAATACAGCAGAGCAATAACTTTCTAACTTTACTTACTGGCTCTTACTACCATTAATCTAAGTGAGTCTACAGGTACAAATTGTTAAGGACACCTTTTTGACTTATCTTTAAATGGTTGGTACATGCTGTGCATTTTTCTCGCTTTTGTGGATGTCTCAGGGTGCTAGAGGTGACCAGGGAATTCAAGGTCAGAAGGGAGACAAAGGTGACAGTGGACTGCCTGGTCCTCCAGGACTGCCTGGGAAATCTGGACTGGTGGTAAGTTCTTCTAATAATAGTGAGCTACATCAGCAGATCCCTGTCATTGATGTTCACTGCTGTTGAGCATCTTAAATGTTTAAATGCTCAAATAAAGTCTATTTCTATGATCTTGCAGGGTCCTAAAGGGGAGTCTATCGTGGGTCCTCAAGGACCTACTGGTTCTCCAGGCCAAACTGGAACTCCAGGGTTTGGACGACCTGGTCCTCGAGGGCCCCCAGGCCCGACTGGGCCTCCTGGACCTGCATATGGATCAGGTAAGTGTGTGGAGGTGAAAGAGAGATGGAGACCTTAGCTTATGTCCATAAAAGTTGCAGGCTTTCTTGTATTTTGTATCAATTAAATGTGTTTATGCTGTGTCACGTCAGCTGTCAGTATCCCTGGACCTCCTGGTCCTCCCGGCCCACCAGGATCTCCAGGAAATGCTAACCTGGTGAGATATCTACCATTTAGTAAGGCATTTTGCTTCCAATCCACATTTTAAGCAAGAACTACTGTTCTGAAGTTGTCAAATTGTTAAGAATTTTGGTGAATGTATACTACCATTCTTTGGCAATCATAATAGCCTGTCAGTGCTGTGAGGGCCCAGCACTGATGCTGTGATGCTGTGTACCTTCAGGTGATCACCTATAATACGGCCCACACTCTGAGCAAGGAGTCTCACTGGGCTGCAGAGGGAACCTTGGCCTACGTGTCCGAGAAGGGAGGAGAGCTGTACGTCAGAGCTCGCAATGGCTGGCGCAAGATCCAGGTGTGTACTGTGTTTGTGGCCATGTGTATAATTGGATTCTTCTCTTTTATAATCATACATCACATACAAACATACTATACCTATAATATCATTGCGTATTACAGAAATTAAAAATTTCACGAGAGGTAATTCACAAGCTGTGAATACAAAGATATTTTCTTTCGTCAAATGGTCTCCATGTGTTATGAATTTAACATGGAATAACAACTATAACAATGGAATAACAATAAATGATTTTCTGTGTCTGTGTCTCTTTCCAGCTTGGAGAGTTGATTTATAATGAACCTTCCACCTCAGCGGTGTCTCAGGCCCTAAGCAGACCCGGAGAATGGAACAAACCACATAGGGTCCACAGCCAGGTTTTCACACATCCGCTCACAGCTTCATATAGTCATATTTTTACATTTAAACCTCCACACACTAATTGATGTTTTTGTTGACTAGGAGCTTCAAGAGGGCACTAGAGGATATCAGCCCATCAATAACGTACTACCACAGACTTTCAACGCTGTACCTGGGGTGAGCGTAACAAACAAGCCTATGCACACACACACACACCTCTCATACTGTTTACTGGCCCAGGTGGAAAAGAAGAGTTGTCAGGTACCAGGTCTGGGGGATCCAAAAACGCAGAGTCTACAGGGAGCATTCTAAATCGGTAGTCGTTTTTATTTACAATAGTCGAAACCGGGAATTCGAAAGATGCGACGGTACAGGTTAGGATAAGGCAAACTCGGGAATCGGAAAACAAAACAAGATCAAGACACTAGGAACTCACTAGGAATTAATGCTGGACTGCTCACTGGGAAGATAAGGTAAGGTAAGGTAAGACAATCTGGCAAAGGAGGAAGGGAACACAGGGGTTAAATACACGAGGGAGAGGTAGTCAATTGGACACAGGTGGGACGCATTAGGGAGAGGGAATAATCAGACACGCCTGAGGGACAACACTTGACAGGACATGGGGAGTAAGACACAGACAGAACTTCAAAGTAAAACAGGAAACACCGAATGACGCTAACAGACAGACACTTGACGCTAGCAGACCCTGACACTTGACACTAGCAGGCCCTGACAAGACTTGCCTATTTTCTGCCCTAGCTTCATCTGGTAGCCCTGAACACCCCACTGAAGGGGGATATGCGTGGAATCCGGGGGGCAGACTTCCAGTGCTACCAGCAGGCACGCTCCATGGGCCTGATGTCCACCTACAGGGCCTTCCTGTCCTCACACCTCCAGGACCTAGCGACCATCGTAAGAAAGGCAGACCGCAATACCATGCCTGTGGTGAATCTCAGGGTGAGGAAAATTTATATTTATATGCTATCACTAATTGATTTATCCACTTCAAATATTATTAAATTCACCTATATCCATCTCTCCTACCAGGGTGAAGCGTTGTTCACTAGTTGGATGTCCATTTTCTCTGGGAATGGAGGCACATTTAACCCGTCCACAGCCATCTACTCCTTTGACGGGCGCAATGTGATGACTGACTCAGCATGGTGAGAGAGATGACTGATTCAAAGTCAAATAGCACACAGATTAGAATTTCAAGTTTCAGTCAGTTATTTTTCATTAACTCGGTGGTTTGGTTCTATTATGGGAGCTACTTGGAAGGGCAGGGAGCAAAGCAGCAAATAGTCCCCCCAAGTACAGAATAGGCGTCAAAGACTGGTTGGGTCAGGTCAGGGTTTGATCCTTTTCAATTTAGCAACTAGTTAACTCAGCCAACATACATATAACCCCAAGGGTATATCTCAGAAAATCCCTGATGTACACAAAAATGGCAGTCACAGCAAAGAAGGAGACACATCAGGACGTCACCATGAAAGTATAATACTGTGTATTCTCTGTTGAATGATTTGCATTTAATTCACCTTGAACTAAAAACACCACCTGATGGCTAATCCTAACACCAGAAAATGCAAAAAATTTAATAAGCTCTTGATCTAATGTAGCGCTTTCACATAGACATGGTTCTGGTTCTCGTTCTGGTTATGGGGGGCTGGAGCCTATCTCAGCATCTTCGGGCAAAGGCAGGGTACACCCTGGACAAGTCGCCAGTTCATCGCAGGGCTCACATATAGAGACAAACAACCATTCACACGCACACCTACGGGCAATATAGAGTGACCAATTAACCTAACCCCCAGTTTGCATGTTTTTGGACTCTGGGGTACCCAGAGAGAACCCACGCAGGCACAGGGAGAACATGCAAACTCTTCACAGAAACGAGCAAGCAATTCCAGATGCTATCACTCCAGCAACACTTCCCCCGGAAGTGATTGTGAGCACACCTGATGCCTCGTACCTGGCTAAGATATACAATTTCATAGCGCCACCCTCTAATCAGGGGAATTCCGTCTCCCTCTGGGATGAATATAGGGGGTGCAGGCTTCATCCTGCCAACAAAGATAAAGATACATCAGGATGTCACCGTTCAAGTATAAGATCTCCTGATTAATTTTTGTTTGACGTAGATTGGATGATAATGGAAATATGGCTATTTTTTTCTTTTTTATTTATTTCTTTATTTATTTTGACAAAATACTACCTGGTGGCCAATCCTGAGCTCTGAAAATCCTGAAAATCTTATCAATCAAGCTCAAGTGTACACAGATAAATAGATAGAATTACATCAGGCAATGCAATTCTGCATACATGTTGAACTTGGAAAATCTTTTCTTTCTCTCCGTGGTTCTACCAATCATCTTCCTCCATGTGTGTCTCTCCTTTTGTGCAAAAGGTAGTCAACCTCATCTGCTAATCTGTGAGATTATCAGATGAGAAAAAAAAAAAAAAAAAAAAAATCAATTTTAAGATATTGGTTTGTAATTTCACTTTTAGTAACAGTTGTTAAGTTCACTATGCCCCAGTTTTCCCTCTCTGTTTAAGACCTTTAAGGAACTCTAAACCCTTACTTATTTGAATATCTTTGCAGTCACTAAGTGTCTTCCTCTCCCACCAGGCCAGAGAAGTTGGTATGGCATGGCTCCAATACTATGGGCATCCGTCTGACCAGTAACTACTGCGAGGCATGGAGGACAGGTGACATGGCAGTGACAGGCCAGGCGGCATTGCTGCAGACAGGACGACTGCTGGGGCAGCACACCCACTCCTGCTCCAACCACTACATAGTGCTGTGTATAGAGAACACGTATGTGGGGAACACACAGCAAAGAAGGACCTGAAGACAGAGAAAATACACACACATAAACACACATGCAGGCATGCTGAAAGTGCACAAATACATTAATTTGAATGGAAAACACATGCAGGCACATACACACATTATGAAAGCATATGACTGCATAGAATGTACATTTGACAACACAGACAAGAGGCACTTGTGTTCAAAAAATGAACATATCAGCAACATGCGCACACATTTCAGCTGATTTCATGTTGTTTAGTTTCATCTTTGGTGCCAGTGCCACACCCAAAACTTCAGGATGTTGCAATGCATCTGTCCCAGTCTTGATGAAAGTTAATTCTTTTCATTCTGAACATTAAATTTAAGGATTTACACTATGTGGTGTTGGATTTAAATATATCAGTAGAACTGAATAAGTATCTCCATGACTACAAATCTATCAAACTTCACATTTTATACAAATCCATATATTTGCAGTATATCTGCATCCTGTGCAGCCATCTGTTTCTGTCTCCCTCCATACAGTGTGCACATTATGTGTCAGACTCTTAAAAAATATGTTGCAATATGTTGTTTACAGCTATGGACATTCTGTGTTATTCTCCTGTTGCATGGGGAAGTAGATTCGTTTTGATACGTTTAAAAAGTTTATATTGCAATACATCATCACATTCATTTACACTTGGACAAACACTTTCATTGAAGTGAAATCATTGGCTGGTTGGATCAGAAAGAAAATACTTAAAGCTTTCTTTTAAAATATAGCTCTGATTCAAAATATACAGTATGATTTATAATCTGTAGTAAATGGATTTGCCAAACCATAGAACTGCTGGGAAACCCCATATTGTAATCTCTATCATTCCATTTTGGATGCCTGTTATATTTCTTTAATCTGATGAAATAGATTAAATATGGTTTACTTATTATTTTCAGTCTTATTGAACATGGCAGGACAGTGTTGTAGTATAGAACCAACTATTACATAAGTACAACTGTCGGTCATAAAAAAAAAAATAAAAACATTTCAGGATCATCAGGGGCGACTCACAAAGATGATGGTTTCTCTTTGTTACTGTCAACAAATCCCATGTAAAGATCAAAACTAATAATTTTAATAATAATCTCCACCTTTCCTCCTGTTTGTGGTACTCAGCCCACAAATAATTAAATGCAGGTCACTAATGCCAAATTCAGACCACATGACAGACCAAATTCAGTTGTTTTAAACTAACTACACAGCTGGCTGATCACAGGAGGTCACACAATACATGATCCTCCACCAGGAGAAACCCCCATCTAGTCTGCTCTCCAAACTGCTTTTTGTCACATACACAGACAAAGTGAAACTGGAATGACGGCCAAAGGCAATGTGTCCACAGGAGAATTTCTGATTAGACATCCAGGACGTCCAAGGATGGGCACTATGGATCGTTCTGAAATATGGGAAAAATAATTGAAAAGAATATTTTCTGAAAGATGCATTGGAGCATGTGGACAGCATAGATTGTTAACTCCACAGAGACATGACTTGACTTTTTTGTTTATGTTACTTTATAACATAAACCCTCCGGGTTACCACCTCCAAATGCCCTCTGTGGTATACCTTCACTCCTGTGCGCTGATTGATTGTAGTTGTTGCTGCATCATCTGGATCTTAAGCCTGCTAGAAATCCATTCGGAGGCCGCAAACTTCTCAAGTTTTAAGAGTTCTAGGGGCTTTGTTGGCAAGTGGAAGATCAGGTTAAAAATTGTATAGTGTGAGCTAAGCTTAATATACACTAAAAAAACAAGCTTTATATTATGTTGTAACCCTTTTAAGCTCAAAACTTTGCTAAATTCCAACACGTTTAAATCTTTCCTGCCAAAACGTTCTATAAAGACAGTTAGTTACCTTGCGTTCATAAAAAAACATGAATACATATTTTAGTCAGCCAGAAAATATACAAATATAAAAAGCATATTTGAAATGACTTAACCTGAATGAGGAAGTTGAAAAGGATGCTGAGCGGCTGCTCAGGAAGACCCAATGGAAACTTTTTGATTCTGCACTGATTCAAGGCTGCATGTGAATAGTTCACAGTTTTATTCATTCATTCATTCATTTTATAAAGCTTATCCTGTTGAGGGTCGCGGGGAGCGCTGGAGCATATCCCAGCATCATCGGTCACCCTGGACAAGTCGGGAGTTCATCACAGGCGTGACATATAGAGACAAACAACTATTCACACTCACATTTACACCTATGGTCAATTAAGAGTAACCAATTAACCTAACCCCCTGTTTGCACGTTTTTGGACTGTGGGAGAAGCCAGAGTACCTGGAGAGAAGCCACACATGCACAGGGAGAACATTCAAACTCTGCACAGAAACACCCTGACCCAAGAATCAAATCCGGGACCTTCTTGATGTGAGGTGACAGTTCAGTTTAGTTTACCAAATTTGTAAGCACTCCTATAGTCAAAGATTTGCATTTGCATGGTATT
>KV751329.1:1709616-1734791 GCA_001698575.1 Mola mola | reverse complement strand
CGCCGAACAGTTTGCCAGAATTTTTTCGGCGCCGACTGGAAGTCTTGTTCCATGGCCTCACCAAACTCCTCACACACCCAGGTTTTTTTCTCAGTGTCCACCCGAGCCGCAGATCGCTTGGCCTGCCGGTAGCTGTCTGCTGCCTCGGGAGTCCCACAGGCCAACCATGACCTGTAAGTCTCCTTCTTCAGCTTGACGGCCCCTTTCACCTCTGGTGTCCACCAGCGGGTCCTGGGGTTACCACCACGACTAGCACCAGCGACCTTGCTACCACAGCTTCGAGCAGCCGCCTCGACAATGGCAGCGCGGAACATGGCCCACTCAGATTCCATGCTCCCCACTACCTCCGGGATGTGGTTGAAGCTCCTCCGGAGGTGGGAGTTGAAGACCATTTTCACAGGGTACTCAGGGTAGCCAGATGTTCCCAGCAGACCCTCACTATTCGCTTGGGCCTGCCTGGTCTGTCCGGCTTCCTCCCCCGTCACCTGATCCAACTCACCACCAGGTGGTCATCAGTTTACAGCTCTGCTCCTCTCTTTACCCGAGTGTCCAGCACATACTGTCGCAGATCAGATGATACGACTACAAAGTCAATCATTGACTGTCGACCTAGGGTGTCCTGGTGCCAAGTGCACTTATGGACCCTCTTATGGCTGAACATGGTGTTAGTTATTGACAAACTGTGACTAGCACAGAAATCCAATAATTGAACACCACTCGGGTTCAGATCGGGCAAGCCGTTCCTCCCAATCACACCCGTCCAGGTCTCGCTGTCATTGCCCACATGAGCGTTGAAGTCTCCCAGTAGGACGATGGAGCCCCCAGTAGGGGCACTCACCAGTACATTTTCCAAGGACTCTAAAAAGGGTGGGTATTCTGAACTATATGTAGTTTGAATTTCTTAGTTGGCATTTTTGTTTATTACTTTTGTTTTCACTTGTAGTTTGTTGTTTCCTGTGTGATAATGAGAGTTTCTCTTGTTGTTTCTTGTACTTAGTCAATCTTCCCTATGTTACCTTCATGTGTTTCACCTGTGTCCCGTCCCTCTTTGCTCCACCTTTTTTATTGTTCTCTTGCCCCTCCATGTCTCCTGAAGTCCTTCTGCTCCTCTTTGTTTAAGTCAGATTGTTATGAAGTGAAAGAGGTGGCTAGAAGTTCAAACTCAACACAGAGAAATAGAACATTCTCACATTAAGACCTTATTGCAAAAAGAAGAAAAAAATGCTAATTTGAAAAAGAAATCCACAACTTGTGTATGTTCATAACTCCATATTTGCATTCTGCTAGTTTTAAAGTTTCAATGTGTAGGATTTAGGGGGATTTCAATCAGTACATCATCGCATGGACTTAAGAATAGTTGAGTTTTTGTTACCTGAGAGGAATTGTCAGTAACCCATCAGTGTTGGCTACCTGACCATGTTCTGCACATGTACAAATGTGGCCCCATAACAACGACTGACCAATTGGAAGATTTCAAAGTTAAGATACACACCTTTACAGCACACCTATGAAATGGAAATTTAATATTTTGTGCTATACAGTCAAAATTTCAACCAATTTTATGTGTCTTTACATAAAATACAACCATGTTTAAGCAAGAAACATCACTAACGCTATAGAATATGACGTGGATTTGAATATGAATGTGATGCAACTGTGATTACTAAAATGTATTTTGAAAATTTTGTTGTCCCTGGTATTTTATTTATGAAGTAATTGTGAGCTGCCAAATAATTAACATAATATCATGAGTAATGATAGTAACTACTATTATTGTTATTATTATTATTGCTATTATTAGTATACAAATAATAATGCTCAGCTTCAGTTGAACTTTGAGTATTGCAAAACTGCAGACCTTTGTGAGGCTTAGTCTAATTCAGCTGTCTTTAAGATTTCCTACAGTTGCCTCTCATAATCCTAGGTGGCATTGTCCACAACACAATGGCAGTTTGGCATATACACATACACACTACATAAATCTTTAACTACACTGGAACAAGCATCACTTTAAATGATGGTGATAAGCAGTCCAGACAGAATGTATAAAAAAATGTATGATACATTTCATAAAGTAAGAACACAATTATCATAGAAATACAGTTTTGTTACTCAGTCCATCATGTATCATTTAATAACTGAGTAAGTACCCTGCAGTTAAAAAATGTCCCACTTACACAGTAATGAAAAAATATTACCTACCAGGGTCTTGCATACCACTTAATATTAGAATATGTACTCTAAAAGCAATTATGAATGAGTATGAATAATTGTAATTTTTTCAATTTGTTATCCGCCTGTTTGCATATAAGTTTTCTTATATTTACCAATATGTATAAATACCTGTATACCTATATAGGTACACTATTATTACAAAAAGGTGTGCTGTCACTTTCTTTGTGATCTAAAGTGTTACCCAGTGTTTTCATTAGGAGTAAGGAGATCCCTTTGCTATGAATCTGGGGTTTTTGAATGTAGCAGACCTTGTACATAGAGATAAAGATTACCCAACCATACATGCATGTCTGTACACACAATATAAAGCAAAACCTGTTGGTTTGTCCTATTTATTGTCATAACATAGTTCTGAAGATGTTAACAGATACAGTAAGTAACAGAAAATTAGTTTTTAACTTTATTGTTGAAATTTATGTTTTCAGTGTATGTTGCAACTTTTGTCCTCTGACTAAAGCCACATTTGGCTGGATGCAAAACTTCATCCTCTGATCAGTGTTAACTGAAAAAGAACAAAAGTACAATAACTTCAGTACTGATAAAATCACAAAACCTGGGATCAGTAATTCTCACCCAGGATTAACAGGGACGTGTGTGAGCCCAACAAACACGAGTTAAAACACGAAATAAAAGATTCCTTTCAGACACATATACTGTATATTCCCAATTCATAAGATACCTGTGGTTGAGCTTGTAAGGGAAATGTGTCATGACACATCAGAAAAATAAATAAATACGATGTCTAATGTAACATTATCTGGGAAATAACTGTGTGCTGCTGTCCTTAAACAGAGGTTTGTCCCTTGCTGTGTGTAACACCACCAAATGTGGACCAAACATGATTTAGGAAAATGATTTCATATACACATAGCGACACTATAGATGTTTATAGAATTCTATCAATTTATTGGGGCACCTATTGGCTATTCAATGTGTACCTGCACATTTCAAATCCATTGACAACATTTTTTAAACAAATTTTTTTGAAACCACTGATTGATAAATGTTGAGTAAGTTGTAGCTAGTAATGCAACATTTCTACAAAGTACAAATTCATGAAATTTGACAGAGAATGAAAGTAAGAAAAGGTGACAATACTTTGCACATAATGATACAATAATAAAAAAAAAACCTCTTTCTAGCACCTTTGAGAAACTGAGTCACAGGTTCTGTAAAGACAGTTATCTTGTGTTCATAACAAACATGAATACATATTTTAGTCAGCCAGAAAATATACAAATATAAAAAGCATAAATTACTTACTTTGATCGAAAAAGTTGAAAAGGATGATGAGCTGCTGATCAGGAAGACTCATAGCAAACTCTCTCATTCTGCACTGATTCAATGCTGCTTACCAGCATGTACAGGATACAGTAGGTTTAAGGAAGGAAATATGGACATGTAAACATAGAAATAAAAACAAGTAATTACAACATCAGTAACATTAATATAAATTTGTAGATAGATAAAAACGAAATAAAAGATTAATAATTTAAATGTCAATATCACCCCAGTTGGCATTATCATACATTGAGATATATATTTAAAGCTTTTTTTATAAAAGGAAGCACTAACTGAGCTGTTTTAATAGTGAGAGGCAGATTGTTCCTCAGCTTTGTTTTCAGCTTGGAACATGGAACCCGTAATAATATTTAAGTTTCCAACCTAAGGGTTCTGAAAGTAAAACACAGCAGTCTTCTTAATACATGTTTTTGGATCTATCTTTGTTTAACTGTGTTGTCTTTGGAACACAGACATTAAGGCCATAAGTTTTTTTGTTTTTTTTCTGAAAATTGGCCCATTAACTACTATACCTATTTCCTGAGTGCATTGGCCTCGATGAATCAGTAGGAGCAATACTACATGACAATTGCAAGATGGAGTATTCCAGGTGTTTCTTACAATCTTTTGCAGCCAATTCTCTATTATACCTGACATGTGTTTTTTAAAAGGTTCTTGGTTGTGGTTGTCAGATTTTTACACTTCAGCCATAAAAAGCTTGTCAGCTGTTTCTGGGTTACACTTGAAATTAAAGATAATAACGGGCTCAGGTGGTGGTCCTATACTAGGGGTGGACAAATGATCATCACTGGCATTTTTGATGTTAAAGAAGTGGTGCTCTAAAATGATAGAAAACCGATGACTCTGAAGCAAATTAAATACTGCAACGTTTTCCTTTAAAAGATGGTCTTCTCCCAACTTGAGCAAAGACCTGCATTCAGTTATTAACTGCTTATAGCACCTTGGTGAGACAAACACACACAAAAAAAAGTCACACAAGCTGACAGTGATTTCATGGGGCACATGGGGTACCAGCCTCAGGTACTTACTGGCCGTGTAGACTTGTGGTGGGTAGTACCCTCATGGGTCTCTGAGAAATAAATCTGGAATGGGCCCCGAGTCTGACACCTACTGTCCTTAAACCTCCCTGGCAAGGCTGTCAAAGAGCACAGCCAGGGACAGGGCCACTACCCCAACCCCACCAAGAGTGACCCTGCCCCTGCCAAAGGTTGTCCTCCTGATACTGATTTTTAAAATAACAACATGTGGTTGATAACTGATACCAAAACCAATACCCTTTTGTGTCAAGGAAATAAAGTAATCTTCGGTATAAAAATTGAAATGACACGTGTTATAGGACATAAAAACACCACATAGACATGTAAACAAAGTCACAAATGTGATTTTCAACACAAGGGGTCTATAAAGCTGCAGTCCTGCAGGACAGCAGATGCAAAATTAATGTGTCACAACAAACTATTATCAGCAACTGATATAGGTGAACACCACTTCTATTGGCTGAAATCTGATATTGGCTGATAATGTCAAAATTGGCTAATACTAATATTCAGCTAATATACTGGTGCATCCCGTAGTGCTTTACAAAATATAAAGTATGACAAAGGAGTCTCTGAACTGTTGAGCAGGTTAAATCCTACATCAAGCTTGAATGGCAAACATTCCCAAACACTTACAGAGTGGTGTAAAAAGAAATAAAATTGCTTTTTTAAAATTGTGTTCAAATTCCAAAAAAATGCAGTGTTCATGTCAGTGTGTTTTGGCATGATGATCACCAGATCAAACAGTGGTTCTAGACATGGCGTACATGATCGACAGAATGCGCGTAAATAATCAATAAACGCTCCGTTATCGTGATCCCACTGTGACTTTTATTTGTGATGTTCAGGGACTACCTGTCAGACAGACACAGAGCAAATTTGCGCTGGTGGTTTAGATCTCAGATAATTCAGATCAACATGGGGAACTGGTTGTGCCCTGCTGAGGACATAACCCCTCTGGCCTATACACTGTTTTACATACATACCACTATTACAATACTTTGAGATTGTTGGGTATACAGTATTTTAAAGTATATTAAAATTCAAATTATTTTCTCTGAAAAAAAAGCAAAATATTTCATCATAGTTTAAAATAAAGAGATATTTAGTCACAGTATAAATCTATACCGCTAAGTTTCTCACATGTACTATTGTCCTGGATGTGTTTTAAGCTAGCATTCATGTCAATGTGCTTTGGAAGGATGATCACCAAACACTAGTTCAACACACATGTACAATGGTAGAGGAAGCAAGTTTATAATTAATGAAAGATCTGACGTCATGATCCCACTGAGGCTTATATTTGCTCAGACACACGCAGAGCAAAGCTGTGTTTTTGTTTGACTCTCTGCAGAGGTGAATCTTTTTCAAGTTCATATCAATATGGGAAACCTGTTCTGCCCTGTTGAGGACATAGCCCCTCTGGCATCCATCGCTCGAGACATCTGCCCTTTCCCAAACTACAACCCGAGTCCTCTTTTCACCAACATGCTGTCCATCAACTCCTCACTTCACCTGAGGAACCACTACGCAGCAGTGCAGTCTTCCTTGACCCCCAAACAGCTGGAGGATTTCACTCAGAGCCTGAGGACAACCTTTGGCAGAGAGGGCAGGGTCACTCTTGGTGGGGTTGGGGTAGTGGCCCTGTCCCTGGCTGTGCTGTTTGACAGCCTTGCCAGGGAGGTTAAAGGACAGTGGGTGTCAGACTCGGAGCCCATTCCAGGTTTATTTCTCAGAGAGCCGAGAGGGTACTACCCACCACAGGTCTACACGATCAGTAAGTACCTGAGGCTGGTACCCCACATCGCCAACAACCCCACCAGGATGAGAGAGGAGACAAAGAGGTAGGTACAGCCAAGTGGATTAAAGTGCATGTGCCCTATGAAATCACAGTCAGCTTGTGTGATTTTTTTTTCTGTTTGTCTCACCCAGGTGCCATAAGCAGTTATCAACTGAAGGCGAGTCTTTGTTCAATTTGGGAGACAACAATCTCTTAAAGGAAGATATTACAGTATTTAATTCTCTTAAAACTCAAGTGTTTGTTTCAAGTTTGGAGCATCACCACCTTCGTATCAGAAATGCCAGTGACAATGAATTGTCTTCAACTCATCTTAGATCAAACCTTCGTGGTTCATTTATTGATGATGGTATCCTTAATATCAACTGTGACACAGAAACAGCTAACAACAAGTTTTTGAGTCAAGTGTTAAAATCTGATAGACACATCCGTGAAGCTTTTCAAAAATACATGTCAGCTGGAACAAAGAATTGGCTGCAAGAGGTTGCCTCTGCAGATATGATCAATTCCTTATTCCACTTCTACCCGTGTCATGTAGGTGACAGCGATTCACTGATTGCTCAAAGAGAAGATTTTGACCTGAAGGCCACTGCACTCGGAAAATGGACAGAGTAGGTCAAGGACCAAGCTCCTTAGCTGAAAAGAAAAGGCCTCAAAAGCCATGCGCTAAAGAAGACAGAATTAAAAAATATCAAGAAAACCAACCCAAAGTGGAAAAAAGAAAAATTGGTAAAATACACAAAGCAAGATTAGCTACTGACAAAATGTATTTATGAATCAAGAATAAGCAATTGCCCATTTTATTTAAAAAAAAATTAGTTTGGTAACAAAAACATATGCTCATGCATCAGTGAAAATGACTTTATGTGGATGTATAAAAATATTTGGACAAAAACTCACATTTCTACATGTTATAACATAATTCTGCAGAATGATCAAAAGCTGCAAAGGACTAACAAAAGGCTAGACTGGAGCTAATAAAATATGACAGGCCACGTTGGCTAGGTTAGCTATTCAAGCAAATTGAAATACTACAGTTACACAGTAAACGTAATCTTCACTCTGGGTCAACGGATCTCCATCTTGGTTTCCCATATTGCACAAAGTTTTAACCTATGCAATGTTAGGATACTGTGGGCTGTGAAGGATATAGCAGATGGGATGGATCCCTCAAAACAGAGAGGAAGAAGGCCTTTTTTTTTGCATCGCTGTGACATAATTAGTCTTCAAATGCAGCCTTCAAAGGTTGCAACCCCTCAATTGGGAGACAGCTCAGTCTTGGCTATGTTGTGTGATACCTCTTGCTAGACATGTCAGGGGTTGGACTCACATTCCCCAATAACCATGTTGGGCAGTTGCATCACTACTAAGTAGCGACGTTGGTAACACAACAACATTTCTCAGTCCCATGGCAGTAACGTCAATAGATTCTGAGCCAAATAGCTTTTCAGTTGCAAAGCTAATTTATTGACCTGATAGTGCAGTCGTGCCACAAAAGCTATACACTATTTTCCCAAGAAAAGCTCAAAGCAGGACTACTACTCAGAAATGCAGCGGAATATTTTTTTCTGCTGAGATCTGAGTACATCACATCAGCAGTTTATCCTTCCTGTTGCTTCACTATTGACTTTTCTGGACAAGACCTGCTCCACTCTGCCTGTGATTGGCTACACTGCACCTCTTGGCCAACTTATCTCATATGTGTCTTGCCAAAGTACACACAACAGACAGAAGGGTGTATGTAATACAAAGCAAGTTCAACACAGTCAGGCTTTCTTGGTGAGAGCTGCTTGACAAATCCTGAAGTTCTAGTTAGAGATTCTGAGTGTCACTAATGTGGTTAGCAGTTGTATTTGTTAACTCAGGCCTTCTGCTTCAGGTTCTGTTCATGTTCCCATAAAAAGAGGTTGTTATTGTGTCATTTGACTCTTCTTCGATTCAAAATGAACTGATTATGTGCAGCCATCTTTATTCATCTTGAACAAGTTGTTATAATGGAGAGCTATGAAGATTATAAGAAATAAATTATGGCAAAAAGCAACATTTTTTGCTTCATCTAAAGCACAAGTGAATACATCAAAAAGGTGCTGATTGCAAAAATTTGTCTTTTACCACTAACTTGACTCTTAAACAACAATTTTATTTCTAATGTGAACAACACAACATCTCAAATTTTCAACTTGAGCAAATATAACCACAAATTTAAATATACCCTATATAGGTCTGACACCTGAAATACCAGCAGTATAAACAGACTCAGCAGTCAATCAGAAACATAAACCCACCCAAAGTGGTCCATAGCTGCTGTGCCTTCTTCATTGTGAAAAAAAATATGTAAAAATTTTAATATTAGTGATTTGCTGCATCACCAACTGAATGCATTTATGCTGTTTTGTGGAGAAAACATAAGATGATGCCCTATACATTTCTATACTACTGTACAAAACCTAATTGCAAAAAATTAGGGATGCTGTGTTATATCAAATAAAATTTTATTTGTATAGCCTAAAATTAGAAATTACAAATGCCCAACGGCTGTGGAGGGCTTGTATTAACACAACCAGCAAAGATGGAAAAACCAAAAGAATGATGGTATTGTCGGTCAATCCAGTGATGGTGCAAATTAATTGTGCCAGTTGCAAAGTATAAAACACAGTGCACTATTTCCAAAAAGTGAAAAAAAATAGATGACAAGAAAAATCTATGTACACTATTTACAAAAAAGAAAACATAAGAGTTCTTAAATAACTCCCACAAAGAAATACAAAAATGCAAAAATACCAGAAAGCCATCCAACTCACAAAACTGCTACTTCCACTACAACATCTAAAACTCCCCCTTCCCCCAGCCAAAGCCTCTTTTATACCCACAGCCCCACTATAAGCAATATTTTTCCAAAGAAAGGCATTTACAACATAATGGACATTTCAGCAATTAAACACAAATTCGGCAATGTCTCTCATCATCATTTCACCATGATAAATCAAGCGATGACGCGGGAAAACAAACAATGAACAAAAACATAATTTGGCAGATCACATGACTAACAAAGCGCACCAGACTGCTCTATATAGTAGCTTCCGTATCTACGCCCCTGTCTCACTGGGTGAGCAACCAGATGGGAGATGGCAAGATGTCAGCAGTGTTTCAGCAGCGGTGAGTGGTATTCGTGTATGCATAAAAGTAAAAATAAAATACTTTAACAGCTTAGGGTGGAGAAGTGATTGTGGGGTGTTTAAGATGGTATATATAATATGAACACCGAAGGGAGGAAAACACTGGAATGACTGATGGTGTATGTGTGTGCGCGCTGCTTAAAGTCAGCAACGCAGCAAGGAGACGTGTGTCGGCTCCATCCCCCGTCAGTGATGGAGCCGCTCCGTCATAATAGCTTTTTACAAACTAAACAGATGCGACACCTTCTGCCTTTAGACCCTTGAACCAGGTGAGGAAAAACTTCATCACAAACAGGGATATTAACAAACCTCAGAAAGAACCAAGAGGAAGGATCCTTCATCCTAGGACAGACAGACGTGCAATAGATATCATATTTACAGAACACAACAACATGAAAATAACAAATCAATGAGACTGTATAAGACGTCCATGAGTCCAAGGGTATGTGATATTTAAGCAGGTGTGGTCTATTGGTCCAGAAGTCATTTTAGTCCATGGATCCAGATCTGTAGTGGGCCATCCAGACTAGGATCCAAGTCACAAGAACTCCTGTCCTACTATGGGCAGTAGGCATCAGGTAGAACCACAGCAGCAGCTCAGTGTGCAATCTTTAAAACCATCTGACACAACAAAGCACATAGCCTCCAGGGAAGAAGTAAAGTTAGTATAATGTATTGTTTGGATATGGAAATTTAGAGGAGCAGAGGGAGAGGAGGAGAGAGGAGCTCAGTGTATCATGGGATGTACCCCCGGCAACCTAAGCCTATAAGAGCATAACTAGGGGCTAGATTGGGCCTACCCAAACTATAATCTTTATCAAAAAATAAAAGCTTTAAGTCTACTCTTCTTTTTTTTTTTTTTAACGCCCTGTTCGGCAGTAGAGGTATGCAGTGTGAAAACTCTGGATGCCTTGGTTGTGCTACAACAGATTCGCTCTACAAAGGAGGAGTCTGATATATTCCTCCTATTGAGATCTGTGTCTAACTTTATTGGCATGGCTACTGGATTGCATGAGGCAAAATTGTGGATAGAAAGAGAGAAAAGAGACAGGATAGGGAAGACAGAGGGGTTGGGGAACACGAGGAGCACAACAACAAAACAAACAACAACAACAAAAACAATAACAATTACAACAACAACAACAGTAACAATGAGCTCCATTATAACTATAATAAGTTACTGCAACAACAGCATTAACCGTAGGGTTTACAACGTAAATTTAAAATAGTATTTACTGTCGTAGCGAAGAGAGTGCCAAAAATACATACAATTACATTTGTAACAAAAATTGCTAAATGACTAACCCAATAGTGTTCAAGAGGCATTTACATCCAGACAACTATCCATGTGTGTGTGTGTGTGTGTGTGTGTGTGTGTGTGTGTGTATGTGTGTGTGTGTGTGTGTGTGTGTGTGTATGTGCGTTTGCGTTTGCATGTGCATGTAAGTTAGTCATTGGATGTTGTAGGTAGTGGACGAGGGAAGCTGAACACACCCCCCCAGTCCCAAGCAGCCGGAAGGTCATGACCCAGGACATCAGAGCACCCAAAGACCCCCCCAGAACATGAGGGGCCCCGGGACACCAAGTCCAGAGATAGCCGCAGGCCCGACTCAAGCGAGAACCAACAGGAGAACACCGAAGCTGGAGCCATCAGGCGCGGGAGGCCCACCAGGGGACACGGGAGCGGAAGCCCCCCGGGCCCACCCAAGGCCACCCGCCCCAGCGCAAGCCCAGCCCACAGCCGCAGACCCAGGACCCGCCCAGGCCCCCCGATGGCGTGCCCACCACGGAGCCCCCCCCATGCCCGGGGTGCCATGTGGGGATAACCCAGTAACCCCCAGAAACATGGTTGTCCGAGACCCAACACGACGAAACCCCCCCTTCCACACACACACACACACACACCCTCTCTGCCGGGGACAGGAAGGGACAGGACCCCAGGGAAAGCCAACCCCACCCCCCAGCCAGCCTGGGACCAAGCCCTCCACAGGTGTAGACGAGGTCCAGAGCAAATCAGACCCACTTGGACCGCCAGCCAAGGGGCCACCACATGACAGCACTGTCCAAATCAGTCCCCCATCACTCTCTGTTTCCCTTTCCAATGTCGACTGTTGATTCACATTTTGAATCATCTGACAGTAACTGGAATTTCACTGTTGCTTCCAAAAATCATTTTGGAAGCTTCATTCAAAATGACAAATGTCATCATATCCATAACAGAAAAAGTCAGGGCTTTACCAAAGTCATTAGAATCTGTGCTAAATTTGATAAGAGCCCAATAGATGCTGAGATATCTCAGTTTTACAACAGCTATCTATTTACACATTCAAGAAAAATTAGGCTACATTACAATTCATTAGAACCCTTCTTCTTCTGACTATGAATCAATTATTTTCTTACCACATGCAGAGAAAAATGTCTGACGATTCAGCTGCTGCATGTTTATGTTTGTTCATCAGATTGTTGTTAACAAGATTTGTTTGTTGCTTGGCTCTGAACAGTTTATAGTAGGTTTATTAGTTAATACCTTAACCAAAACAGCTATTGGATCATTCAATTTTGTTAAATATTATACATTTACATATCCCAAATGTTTAAGTGTGGTGATATTCATGTCGGGATGCAGAGGCAGGCAAGGTCAAATGGGGCAACAATCCAATAAAGTCAACATAAGATAGGTAGAAATCAAATATTTTCTAAAAACAGGCAAAGTCCAGAAGCTGTCAAGGCAAAACCAAAAAAATAAATCAAAAGAAAACACTGGAACCAGACCAGAGAAATGCTGGGGCAAATGTGCACAAAGTAACACCATGAACTGGCAAAGACAGAAAAAAAAATATATTATCTACATTTCCATACAGATCTGTGGAACATGGTGTACTGCTGATTAGAATTCAATTTTTGCCAGCAGCTGAAAGGCAAGACCCAGGAAATTCTTTAATATTTAGCGGCTGTAGTGTTTATTCATGATTGTAACCTACACTGTAGATTTACAATGCAACATTACCACTTTACAATTTTGCAACATTGCCACTGACCTCTCTGCTCTGATCACCAACGCTGGCTGCCCTGAACGCAGAATGTCAGGCTGTGGAAGAGCTAGTGCCAAGCTTAAGTAATCATTATTCTGCCCTTATATTTGAAATGAGGAATACGCATAATTTTTTATTTATTTGTAATTTGGTTGGTGCCTTCGTGTGGTTTTACGTGTATATTGTTTTGTGTTTCACACTAAACCTGCCACACATGCGTAGTAGAGAATGTGACAAACCAATATGCCTGAGGAGCGATCCGGTCCAAAACGCATTCACTGTTATCTTAACTATTGTTGCCTTGGACATCATTTGTCCGTAAGAATTTGTGACTAGACAATGTGATGATATGTATTGAGAATGGGATTAATTGTCATAAGATCGGTATGGTTTATTGAGCCTGTGCATTTCATGTTGTTTTCCAGTCTGTAGTAAACAATATAAGTATTGTGAAAATACCAAAGTTAAACACAGCGGTTGTACTATAGCCAACTCATATATTTTATTTAGTTTCAGTTTTACATGATTCATACGTGGTGCTGAAGCCAATAAACAAGATTAAATGAGACATCTTGTCATCTTTGGAACCTGCGTCACACATGTTAGCTTGCTGGCTAACATCCAAAATCCGGGAAACTCAATGCGAGGGCAGTAAAGTTAGTATAAGTGGTTTTTGCATGCACCTTCTTAGTATTAGCAGCTTTGCAGGTTAGGTTGAAATAGTAATACCTGATAAAGGGGCTGAAAAAAAAAGTATTTCTAGTCAAGATCAAGATGTAACTTTATTGATCCCCCTTGGGAGAAATTCAGATTGACACAGCAGTACAGAAGTGAAAGTAGCAGTGAAAAGGAATAAATAAAAACTAAAATACTAAAATTAAAAATATACTACATATTATGTACAATCTAGCCACTGTGTATAAAGTGTGCAAAGTGCAATGTTCCTGAGTTTTATAAATAGATAAATGGAGTGTATAATGAAGTTTACATACCGAATAGTGAGGAATTATATATATATATATAAACAGTTGGACAGAGGATGAGAGGGATTGTCCATGATAGCCTACAGCTTTCCTCTCATCCTCCTCTCAGTCACTACCTCCACACTGTCCAGCTCCATCCCCACCACGGAGATGGCTTTCCTCACAAGCTTGTTCAGTTTGTTTGCACCACCACTCCCGATGTCGCCTCCCCAACACACAGCAGCAAAGAAGATGACACTGGCCACTACAGAGTGGTAGAACATCCGTAGCAGCCTGGTGTCCACGTTGAAGGACCTGAGTCTGTTCTGTTCTTTCCTGTAGAGGGCCTCGGTGTTGCTTGACCAGTCCAGTTTGTTATTTAGGTGCACCCCGAGGAACTTGTAGGTGTCCACCATCTCCACCCGCTCCCGTTTATGAAAACAGGTGTTGGGTGTCTCTTACTGCGTCGGAGGTCTTCTACCAGCTCTTTGCTTTTCCCAATGTTGAGCTGCAGGTGGTTCCTGTCACACCATCCCACAAAGTTCCTGATTAGGTCTCTGTACTCCTCCTCCTTGTCTTCTGTAATGCAGCCAACACTGTAGTAGTCATCAGAGAACTTCTGCAGGTGGCATTTCCCAGAGTTGAAGCAGAAGTCAGAGGTGTAGAGGGTGAACAAGAACGGCGACAGTACTGTTCCCTGGGGTGTTCCAGTGCTGCTCTTCACCACGTCTGACAAGCAGCCTTGCAGCCTGACATACTGTGGACTGTCTGTGACGTAGTCTGTTATCCATGCCACCAGGTCCTGGTCCACCAGCTTCCTAGCCAGGCGGGCTGGCTGTATGGTGTCAAAGGCACTGGAGAAGTCAAAGAACATGACCCTCACTGTGCTTTGCGGCCTATCCAGGTGCGTATAAGCTCTGTGAAGCAGATGGATGATGGCATCCTCCACGCCAATGCCAGCCTGATAAGCAAACTGCAGCGGGTCCAGGCAGCTGCGAACCAGGGGTCTGAGGTGTTGCAGGACCAGTGTCAAAGGTTTTCATGGTGTGTGAAGTTAGAGCCACAGGCCTGAAGTTATTTAGGGCACTGGGACGTCCCTTCTTGGGCACCGGGACTATACAGGATGTCTTCCAGATCGTGGGCACACTTTTCAACCTCAGGCAGAGGTCAAAAAGATGTGTGAAGACTCCTGCCAACTGCTCCGCACACACCCTGAGCACCCCGTGGGTTGATGTCGTCTGGTCCCCTGGCCTTATTGGGTGGTTGAAGTGGCTGCTTCTTTAACTGTGCTGGTGATTTGGCAGGTGCACAAGCTGTTGCTCTATTGTCATGACTGCTGCTGGTGATTTCTGGTTCACGGCTACATTTGTCATTTACATTCCAACATGCCCATATCGTATGTCCATTTTTTTTATTTTTTTTACTAAAATACTAGCAGTAGCTAGCCCTAGCATTCAATTCAGCACTTAATTGCCTGTGATTGATCAGACTTTTGCTGATATGATGCTTTGTGTGAGTCAGCATGTGATAGACGCCGAGAATATGACGTGCCTTTATATATCTTACCTGTAGGCTGCAACAAACACATAACACTACTATAGTAAAAACATGGTATGGGCTATAATTTGTTTGTGTTCTGAATGAGCAAGCCAAGAAGAATGTATTTGCAAAGTGTATGAAAACCGGAAAGTGGAAGTGTGGAGTAATGTGGAGTTTAGTTTATCAGGCATTCTTCAAGTGGAATAGATTTGACCGATGGCACAAAAGTGAGTGTATGTAATATTAGTGGTCTTGGAAAGCAGGTGAGATTTGTCCTACACACAAACAATGGCTCCAATGATCATGATTTCTATAAAGATCTATTCACCTATTCAGTTTCCTTTTGCACTTACATAGGTTCCACGAGCATAAGTTGGAACAACATCAACAGTATTAAGTAAATACAACAAGGTCTTAAGTGAAAGTCACAAGTAGCTATAAAGTAACCAAAACTTAGGACTAATACTTAAGATTACTTACTTTTATAAGGCAATTGTTTTTCTAGATTTTTAAAGTAAGGTCAACTTGTCAGATTTTAAGTTTATTTATTTGACTGACAGCACTCTGAATGTTCCACTGTGTGAATAGACAGATATGCAGATATTAGAGACAGTAAAAGTGGATGGGTTCAATATTTTTAAGCTCCCGCTAGGCATCATTGTGGCCAAAATGTGTAGGTACATGGCTCAATACATGAGCAGGACCCAGAAAAGGGTTGGTAGTAGACATCAGGGGACAGAACACCAGCTACTGGTTTAAAGGGCAGTCGCAAGAGACTGCAAGAACCATGAAGACCAGGAAGACCAACCTGTGCACTGCCTGGATTGACTAACAAGAAAGTCTACGATTCAATGTCATATATACGGATACTGGAGTGCTTGAAGCTGTACAACATCAACAGGACACTAACAGCCTTCATCAAGAACTTGATGGGACTGTAGAAGACAACTCTTGAGACCAATTCAAGGACAATTGCCCAAAATAGCATCAAGTGCAGCATATACCAAAAAAATGCCCTATCCCCCCTTCTGTTCGCTATAGGGCTGAACCCCCTCAGCCAGATCATAAAAAAAAGAATGCTTTTGGATACCGCTTTCAAAATGTGATAACCATCAGCCACCTCTTCTACATGACACCAGCTGTCTGCGAAGAGTTAGATAGACATGGACTCACTGATCTATATCTCCTGGATCTACAGCACTGACATCAGAATGTCATTCTGCCTTGACAAGTGTAGTCGGATAATATCAAAGAGAGATAAGATGATCATAAATGAAAGGGGTTGAACTATCAAAGGGCACCATAGCCAACATTCAGGACAGCTACAGTACCTTGGGATCCCACATACAAATAAGAATCATGCATTCAGGAGGCTGCAGGAAGTCGGCCGCAGCCAAATACCAAGGTTTTTGGTATTGAGATTAAGGCAGGTCCTTAAAAGTCAGCTGAATGGTCAAAACAAGATTTGAACAATCAACATCTATGCCTTGACAATGATCAGTTACCCTGCTGGTATAATAACCTGGCCACAGGAGGAGATAGAGGCCAAAGATATCAGGACAAGGAAGCTCCTCTCACCATGTACAGAGGGTTTCACCCAAAGTCCAGCACCCTGAGGCTGTACACTAAGTGGAAAGGGGGACTCCAAGGACTAGTGAGCATTAGAGCCACTATCCAAGATGAAACAACAAAGTTCCAGGAATACATCAGGAATACCACAGAGTGGTGATTGACACACAGGATAAGCATCTGTAAGAAGGAACACGAGCAGCTTGAAAAATACCAAGAATGGAAAGAGACGCAAACAGATTTGGATCAGTTCCCTTCCATAACAGAAATCATGCTGTCATAATATCATGGACTTTTAAGGTTTAACAACAGTGGGGAAAAAAAGAAAAATCCATTTGCAGAGACAACTGACTAGGAAAAATGAAAACTTATCTCTCATCTCACTGGAAATAACACAACAGAATTACAGATTACATCGCGACAAAATGTGTGCTGTGCGCTGACATTAATGAAGCTATAAAGATGCTGGTAAGGATTTTTAGCCAAATCCACAAACACAAATTTTTCGATTCAGTTGTAAGGGCTGAGCACGAATCTGGGGTCAGAGAACATTCCAACATTCGTTAAACGGGTGTCTAGCTCAGTTGCGTTATCATCATACAGTTTTTCCAGTCATGCACTATTTGTCTTTCTTGACTGGACTGTATACTCGGCATGGACAAATATCATCAATCTCCCAAAAACCTTCACCCTCCACAAAAGCATGGCAGTCATCATATTTACTCTTTCTGGTGACACAGGTAGTTGTGGATGGTTGACTTGTGGGGGGTGGCCCACTTTCTGCCTGGGTAGCTTCACCTAGCGCAGTTTACACTGCACCTCATTTTCATTTATTTTGTTGAAAGTGTTCCAGATAGAACTTTTTGACAACTATAGTAGTCTTTGCTTGATTCTGGTGTTTGTATAATTATTGTTGAATGTAGCGGCTCTTTGAGCTCTAACAAATGGTACACTGACCTCAAATGGAAAAGACCATGCTACGCACATTTTACGACAGTGTCACAACATCACCAGTTATTGTGTATTTACATCCTTATTCCACCCATGACGGTTCTGACGATCATGATTTCTATAACAGTCTATCAGATTCAGTTTTCCTTTAGTTTCTTTTGTCATGATGGACCCATCACTAATTTGCATTCAGGTGGCGTCTCTGCAGCACTTTATATTCTAATAACCCAGGTTGTCCTGAAACAAACATATATCTTGCTTGACTCTGCATTATATGGTTGATGGCTTACAAGCTTTTATTCCACACTAAATCTAGGTAAGCCAAGAAAAATCTTTAAAGTAAATTAGTGCATTCAGTGCAAGTGTTGCACTGTGTTAGGATAAACTCAACAAAAACTCTGGTTAAAAAATCCACAATCATAATGACCCTAGGAGCTATGTTTTCAGGAGTATTTTATCCATTGTAGGGTAGCCCAAAGAAAATTGGTCATATGTGAGGGGCCAGACAAAGCGTGGTTCAACAAGGCCCCTTATTATTCTTGGAAACAAGGATCTGAGCTACATGTCCAGTTGGGGTACCAGGGCCCTGGCCTGGAGCCAGGCCTGAGCACAGGGTCCACAGACAAGTGCTCAGTGCCCAGGCCTTTGCCCATGGGTTCCAGCCACGCATAGCCCAAAGGAGAGATTTGTGTCTGCTCTGGGCCTGGAACATGAATGTGTGGGAGATTGAAAGATGCCGGCTAGATATAATTGGACTCGCCTCAATGCACAGCTCTGTTTGTGAGCCAACCTTCTCAAGACAGGTTGGACTTTTTGGTAAATATTTATTTGGCGTAGTGGAAGAGGGCATATGTGCGCTTGCTCATAGATTTCTGCCTGCATCATGGAGTTCAATTGTGTGAACAAGATTGCTTAACTGTGCCTTTAGCTCAGGAAACAGGTTCTGACTGTTTGTGCTTATCGAGTCAATCAAGTTTAATTTGTATAATACAAATTGCGTCTGAGGGTTTTACAATCTGTACATAGCAACACTCTCTACCCTTAGACCGGGTGAGGAAACACTCCAAAAAACCCTAGACAGGGAAAAATGAATAAACCTCAGGAAGAACCAGGAGGGATCCCTCTCTTTAGGACATGTAGACGTGCAATAGATGTCACAAGTAAAGAGCACAACAGTATGAAAATCAAATAATGAATGGATTAATGAGCTCTGCTGATGTATTTGAAATATCAGAGTTATTAGAGTCTATGGATGCCAAAATATGAGAACTGAGTCCAGAAGCATGTTATTAAAGAGCAGATCCAGGCCACTCTGTCTTTTGCTGGGTAGGATAGGTGAAGTTGATCATGGTTCCAGACACATGGTCAAATCTCCACCAGATAGCAGGTCGCCAACAAAACCATCACGCCCACATCACCAGGTGGCTGAGAGACAATAAGGCAGAGGGACTCTGGGGAGAAACTCCCGGGGGTGAAGTTTGTAACAAATACTGGGACATGACAGAGCAGAGTGTAAAGGAAGTAGGGAGAGAACGAGTGTATCATGGGAAATTGCCCAGCAGTCTAGACCTATAGCAGCATACGTATGCCTGCCTACCTATAAGCTTTAACAAAAAGGAAGGTTTTAAGCCTACTCTTAAACACAGAGAGGGTGTCTGCACCGAGGACTTGAACTGGGAGATGGTTCCAGAGAATAAGGGCCAGGCTCTGCCTCCCAGATTACTTTTAGAGATCCTAGGAACTACCAGTAAGCCTACATTTTGGAAGCACAGCGATCTTATTGGGCGATAAGGCACTATAAGTTCTTTAAGATACAAAGGTGCCTGACCATTTAGAGCTGTCTTGTAGGCAAAGAGGAGAACGTTAAACTTTATTTCACTGGAAACCAATGCAGAGAAGCTTGAACAGGAGAAATATGACCTCTTTTTTATTTTCCAGTGAGTACACGAGCAGCAGTGTTTTGAATCAGCTGATAAGGAGTCACATTAGTCAAGCCTGGAAGTGACAAATGCATCATTTTCTGCATCACTCTGAGGCAGAAAGTATCTGATTTCTGCCATATTCCTTAAATGACAAAAAGCAGATGTAGAGATTTGTTTTATGTGGGAGTCAAAGGACAGATCCTAATCAAAGACAGCTCCCAGATTGCTTACAGTGATATTACAGGTTAAGGGGATGTTGTCTAGAGTTAGGACGACATCCCCTTTAGAACCGAGAACAATTTCACTTTTTTCTGAATTGAGCAGTAAAACGTTGCAGATCATCTAGAACCGAGAACAATTTCACTTTTTTCTGAATTGAGCAGTAACGTTGCAGATCATCCACATTTTAATATCTTTAAGACAGGCCTGAGGTTTAGCTAGTCTGTGGGTTTTGTTAGGTATAAAGGATAAATATAGCCGTTTGTCATCTGTGTAGCAGTGAAAATTGGTATGTTTTTCATAGTTTTCATACTAGAGGAAGCGTATATATGATGAATTGACCCTAATACTGATCCTTGTCGAACTAAAATAGCTAACTTATGTGTATATAAAAGAGTCATTGTTAACATGTACAAATTGAGTTCTGTCAGATAAATAAGACTTATACCAATTTAATGCTGCTACTTTAATGCCAATTAAGTTGTCTAATCTCTCTATTAGGATCTGATGGTTGATGGTGTTAAACACCGCACTAAGATCCAACATAATATAGATAGAAGTCCCTCATCTGATGCCATTAGTAGGTCGTTTGTAACTGACTAGCACAGACTGAGCTACGATGCTTTTGAAAACCTGACTGGAAAACTTCAAAAAAGTTATTAGTCTACACAAAAATCACAACTGATTTGCTACCACTTTCGCTAGGACTTTAGACATAAAGGGAATGTTAGATATTGGTCTGTAGTTTGCCAGAACCTCAGGATCAAGTTTTGGCTTTTTAAGAGTAGGCTTGATTGCAGCTATTTTTAAGGATTGTGCTACGCATCCTGCTATCAGGGATGATTTGATTATATCTAAGAGGAAAGTGCTATTTAGATGTACTGTGTTTTTTTAGTAGTTTAGTTGTATTGGGCCCCACAACTGACTGAACCTCCCAGCCCCCAAATATTTACAACTTTTATCAACTTGGTGCTAAATACCTCACTGATGGAAACAAGAGCTGCTATTAATAACACACATCTGGCAAGGGCACAGTTATACAAAGACAAATATTTCTGCCCCCTTCCTTCTCTCTCTGCTCTCCTTGGAGCTGGAGCCACAGCTCTCCTGAGGAATCAACAAGGTCAAATTTATCCAGCAGCAGCAACCAGGCCTGCAGGCTAACCAAAGGCAGTTACTGGGGAGTTCAGCACAACTACCAACTCTGAAAGGAGCGACCAGTTTCTTCCAGGACCAGGACTGAACAAAAACAGCATATTCCATGAGAATTCCTCACAGGAGCCTCAACTCAGACTCTCCATCAAACAAGGATCACTTCACTAGGAGAACATCTCTTCCCTTTTAAGGACTGGTAAAGTTGACCTGGGTACATCAACTTAGCACAGCAAGGCTACACACATAATTGATGAAAGTATTTTATCTTGCATTGTTGAATGGTATTTTGTGACTAGTCAGGTTATTATGTGGATTATCCACAATTATAAAACACGATTAGTTAGTTGACAGACTCAGGTTCTTGCATGCAACTAAACATCTTCTAATCTGGAACCACATCCTCACACATACACTACACTTTAACATGCAGGGTCTCAACCAGCAAATGGTCTTAGCCCCCCTGTAACAAAGGAACATGTGGTCTGATGCTTAAACAGCTTTCGGCCATTTTTTCTTTGTTTTACATCCATCGGCCTCAGCAGCCATTTTGATTCTCTTTTACGCGCACACGAACACCCTTGTATATAAAGGTTTACGTCCTAGATTAGGCATTGTGTGTTTCTTTCTTCTTTCTTGAATAAATGCTTTTGGATAAACATGCTGTGTGTTTATTGTTGCACAAGAGTGAGTTTTGCCAACTTCTACACTGTCAAGAATTCCAGCTAGCTCTTTATGAGGTAATGTTGGTTGCAATTCCAAATTCACTTTAACAGATGTCATAGGACTGATTAAATTGGCTCTTTTCCCCTCTTTAAGTGTGGTACCCCCTAATGTAATGAAAGTTAGATCTCACTATTCTAATAATTAGTTGTCTATGATAGTTTTTGTAGCCAAATTCAACCACTTAGTTGTTGCCTTGTGTAATGAAGGTCCTCTTCATTACTAGCTAGGCTACAATTGTTAGCACTGTTAGCATTCGTGACTCTTTGTTTGGTAGCATTGTGGTTGGCACTAGTACTTGCAGCACAAGTAATGGCATTGACAAGTGGCAGTAGCAGTAAATCAGACAAACAGAAGTATTGAATGTTTAATTAATGTATGTACTAGGGTTTGTGTGGATGTTGCTATGCTAGAGGACTGACCTGTAAGAAACAAATAAATGAACACATTTTACAGGTTGCTAAAAGTTAATATTGCACAAATTGTTGCTGCCCTGGGCGGCACAGTGTTGCAGTGGTTAGCACTGTCGCCTCACAGCAAGAAGGTCCTGGGTTCAAGTGGTTGACCCGGACCAGGGCGTTTCTGCGTGGAGTTTGCATGTTTTCCCTGTGCCTACGTGGGTTCTCTCAGGGTAATCCGGCTTCCGCCCACAGTCCAAAAACATGCAAAACTGAAGGTTAGGCTAATTGGTCACTCTAAATTGCCTCTAGGTGTGAACGTGAGTGTGGATGGTTGTTTGTCTCTATATGTCAGCCCTGCGACGAACTGACGACTTGTCCATGGTGTAACACGCCTTCGTCCAAAGATGCTGAGATAGGCTCCATCCCCCACGACCCCTAACGTGATAAGCCGTAGAAAATGAATGAATGAAAAATGAATGTTGCTGCCTTAAATTGATTGAGTTCAGGTCACTTACCTCTGTTTCCTCTCCAGGTGTTCATTTCAAAAGGTTTTCCCTTGTTAATCGCAGTGGTTAAAAGGTTCAGGGTAATACCACTTGTGAATAGTGCAGGAGTGCTAGTAAGATGTGGGATTGCTGTTGAGGGGTTTTGTAAATGTTCTTGTAACGTGTATAACAAATTATGTGGTGTAAGAGGGTATTATATGTTATTTGTTATAATTGGTGTTGTGTGGTAGTTTTATTCTAGGAGAGGAGTGAATTTCCTTGTGCTGTGGAGGGGTTGAGGTCATGATTAGTGGCAGGCTATATAAAGCTGGCAGTTTCCATCAAGCACTGCTGCCGTCATGAGTACATGCAATGTGTTTGCCACTGTAATTTGTATGTGTTTGTGTTTTGTTTGCAAGGTGAGTGACTTTAAAAAAACAGGTTGGTCTGTACCTTCATCTCTGCCTCAAGCCTCCTGCTTCCAAAATGAAGCTGCTATGTGGTCATCCTAACACCTTGTATTATTAACATAAAGAGCGGTCTGTGTGAACAGCCACACTGTCAACATACCTGGGCCCCAACAGTAGGAATAGCTTATACGCCAAACAGCAGTTCAGAGTACCCAAACTTTGTTAAAACAGCTCCTAGGGTCATTATGGCACTCAAACCCCTCCACGATGATAAGCTGACTATACATGGAAAATCTCTTATTCACTTGATTTCCCCAGTGACTGTGATTGAATCTGTCTATGTGTGATTGGTTCTTCACATTGCAAAGCACATTGATATGAATCATAACACAAATTAAATATTTTATTGAAAGTTCCAAATAAAAGAGGGACAATTTTCCAGCTTTAAAATAAACAAATTTGTGATAAAGTGTGATGGCCCCTGAGGTTGTACCGCTGGTTAAATATTGTGTGTAATCTTTTAGAGGTTCCAGAGGAATGGCACACCTGATTTGGAGCACCTGGACTCAGTGCTCCACATGCACCTTCATCCTTTTGATTTCATTTCACTTTTCGTTGGTTTCACTCCAAAACACTCACACATTATATCCATGTAACCACAATAAGTGTATACCACTGATACAATTTGCACTTAAATCCACATCCTACAAGACTATTTGCATGCCCACCATATTAAATTCTGTTACCTCTGTTTTGGGCTGTGACTTCATTATCAGCCGTTCACATCAGCTGATCTCATCTATCCAATAGACGAGCGTCACTCTTGCATCGTCAACCTATCATTTTTTGCGGTCCTTTTTAAATATGTCTCTCTTCCCTGCCTAGTACCTTCACGCCTCTCCACCTCCCCAACTTCATCCAGTCCTGGCAATTCCACCAGCTCCATCATTTCCAGTCTCAGCAGAGTCGTCAGTCACCACCACCACCACCAGCATCTGGACTCTATGGCTGGATTTATAGTGCTGCTGCTTAGGAGGACAGCCATCATTCACATTCCCCCTGTACAGTCCACGCGCCAAAGACTTTACTCATGTTCTTAATCATTAATTGTGTTCAATAAACATTTGTTTCTTCCTCATATTGGTCTCTCCAGATTGAGATGAATTTGTCAATTTTCTTTGTTAAGATAAACACTTTATTTTTATGTCCTTTCCCACTTATTGTTATGATAAAAGTGTGCAGTCAGTAAATATTGTAGCAAAAGCTATTCATAATTTTGTGCTTAAACTGAAAATAACTCAACTCAGCATAAATATGTAGTTTAATTGCTTCTTTGTGTTGAGTACTCTACTGACGTAACTTTTTAAATGGATTTATTTCTTCTTGCATTTCTTTATTTTTTTTCAGTGATTTAGTTTATGTCATTTAAAATTCAAAATTGTAATATTTAAATTTTAGCTTCTGAATACATTTGCAGGTGTTCCCAGAAACTAGAGTATCTGAATTTGACCAAGCATCTTAACTCTCATCAAGCTGGGCAGGCCATGTTTTTCTCTTGATTCAATTTTGCTCTGTCTTATCACCAAAGCTCTAAGAATCTTAAACCAAATACCTTCTCAACATTGTTCTCCCTAGATTGTGAGCCTCAGCAGGACTCATCTGTGCTCCTTGGTTCCTAGTTTTTTGGAGCCTGGTCACCTGGTCTGTGGACAGCCTGTCAGGGTCTGTTAAGTTAAATAGTTGTGTCGAGTTAGCATCTGTTTTGTATTTCTTGTTTTATTTTGGTAGTTTGTGTGTTGTCTCCAAAAATCCTGTCAAGTTTCCTGCTGTTGTGATTGTCCCCAGGCGTCTCTCCCTCCCCTCATGTATATAAGCTGTGTCCCCTTTCTTCTGTGCCAGATCGCCCTGTCCCAAGTGAAAGAGATTCAGCAATTCCGTAGTGTGGTTTCAAGTGAGTTTGCACCTTTTGATAGAGTTTTGTTTTTTTTTTTACCAGATTTTTTTGTTGAGCCAAAGCTTGGAGCCAAAGCTTGGTTTGCAGCAGTGTGTTATACTCATTCCCAGTTAGGGTTGGACCCCACCAGGGCTGCCCTTCACCCATTCTTATCCTAATTATCATGGCCAGAATATCTAGGTCAACCAAGTGGCAGGAGTTGTCCAGTTCGGTAACCTCAGCATTCCATCTCTGCTTTTTGCAGATGATGTGGTACTATTGGCTTTGTCAAACACTTTGACAACTGAGCATGAAATAGGTATAAGGAT
>KV751329.1:1662137-1684212 GCA_001698575.1 Mola mola | reverse complement strand
ACAGATGTGTTTTTTTTTTTTTTTTTTTTTCTTCCTAGTTTATTTTCTTTTTAAATGTCTATTTCTGTCCTAATCCTTATGGCTGTTCTAGTTCTGTGAGTTGTTCGGGCATGCAGCAATACTTCAATGATCACTTTTGTTTTCTGTTGTTTGTTTGTTTTTTCTATAAGAAAATATGACTACTTTACTCTTTGTGTATGTTTTAATGCAATTGTACTCATCTGCAAAACCCAATAAAAAAAGTCTGGAAAAAAAAAAAAAAAAGCAAACAGAGTCATGTTGTCTTCTTGAGAGAACGTTTCTGAGCTTTAAAATACACTCTATGGATAAAGTTAATGTATTTGCAAGTGGACAGGGTTTTCAGGTGGAGTTGATTGTTTTGTGGGAAACTGTCACACAAAGATTGACTATAGCATCAAAACTCACGGTAAGTTCTGAATCTTGAATTTCGTTTTCACTGACGTTACTGTATGATTAAATCCAATAGTAAACAGAGTACAAATACAACAGGTGTTACCTGAAGTGCTGACCATGTACTTCCACTTGACCACGTAGGCATCTCCCTCATGAAACTGGCCAATGCTCTGGCGTGGCAGGCGGCTGTAGTCAAACTCCAAGATGTGCCAGACATCCACTGATACAGTGCTGATCTCCTGAGTCCTCATGTGGTCCTCCATCTCCACCGGGCCATAGCCACGGCCTACATTCACCCCGTCCATAATGGTGGAAACGGATGACCGAAGGACAGGCATCATCAAGACGGCGTCGTAAGGCCGACATTCTCGCCCAGGTGCTTCCTGGGAGAGACAACAGGACAAAAATCACAAATAGGACTCAGAACTACACTGAATTTCAAGGATTTATAAAGACAACTTCCAGCCTGATCAAGCAGGCAGCAAAAGCATTCGCTCAAACTGGATGCTGTCCTACTCTTGTTTTGGTCTCAGTGTGCAACTTACAGCTCCTGGCAACATGAAGTTAACTTGTTCTGCAATCCAAAAGTCAAATTAACAACCAGAAGAGGGTAGAGAGAGATCATGTGTGTGAACCTTCTGCTCAGGTCTGAGCTCGCCGCCTTCCTTTGGTGATGGCAGCTTATAGTCTGTCCAGTCCAAGAACTTCTCCTTGAACAAGATTGTCTCGTTGTGCTCTGTCAGTCTGCTGAATATTGCCCAATCAGGACGGCCCTGGCCCTTCCTGGCAATGAAAACACACACACACACACACACACACACACACAAATATTATCAATGTAATATGATTTATACTTTTACTGTGTGTATGTATGCATACACATATTCTGTGGTGTGGGTGTGTGTATTTATTTGATCATGTACTGTATATTGTGATCTCAAGAATAGGGTGTCCTTCAACTCAAATTGAATTACCAAGATTCAAAATGCAAAATCCTCTGAACTGTTATTTATATAATCAGGTATCTTATTTTGGTAGGTTATTTAATAGATAATTAAAAAATCTTATTTTATCATTATTTTTTTTGTCAAAAATACGAAGAAAGGAGATGTTTCAAGATTAAACTATGCTTGTGAGTATTTAAATATAGGATCATGTAGATCAATAATCATCTACAGTAATGAAGGAAATACAGTTTTTGTATGCATGTGTAACATTGATGTTCTGTAATTTTCTACATTTGTTCGTACACTTACATTATGGAGACTCACGACCCATCTGGGATTATGAAACAACTCTTTCCTTCTGGTTTAATATTTGTGTTTTGTTTTTTTTTTTCAAGATTAAACTTAGTTGATATTTTAGGTCTTTAGAAAATTTATGAAAGTATATGAAGTGCAAGTGATCTCACATTTGTGTGTGTGTGTGTGTGTGTTTCCTACCTTGGTATGAGTTTGTTGCAGCCTCCAGGGTCCAGTGGGTTGATGTCACAGCACGTGTAGTCAAACATGCCATTCCAGAGGTGTTTGGCGAGCTGGAAAGCCACTTTCTTCTGGGCCAGTGTCACCTCTTTACCATGCCACACATACACCTCACTGCCGAAGTCGAACACGAGCACCTGCAGGACGTACAGCATGAAAATAGAGACAACAGCAGAGACATTTTGGATTGTTTGTCCATGATTACTAACACTACACAGCTGCTTCATTTATTTAATAAATGTCTCTGTTGGTGCCATGCAGACACTGCTAGACTCTTCTGGTTATTAAAATAGGACCAGTCTACGTTATGTGTATGTAACAACCTATACAATACCTGCAAAAAAAACGAAATCTAAACATTAACAACAAAAATTGACACTCGTCACAGCAGGGCTCAAACTATATTTGCAGTGACTGAAAGAGAACTTGGTTAAATGGTGCACACAACAATCACTTGAAGCTCAATATGAACTAACTCAAAGAGCTTGTGGTGGCTGCAAAGATACTATAAATTCTGAATGGGTTTTTCTCACACATGCTCAACCAGGCGGCACATAAGAGCTCTACAATCAGCACATTTTTGCCAGTGTAATTGGGCTTTACTGAGCCTGGTCCTAACTGTTAAGCCCTGTTAAAACTGTTTTTACAATGGATTTTAGGTTTGTTGAACCACAAACTAAAAAGCAACTTATCTTTCTCCTGGTTTAGCAGTATATATGCATGTGACTACCCATAGAAATATCGCTACTGTACTGATACATCGTTGACAATCTTTCAAGAACTTTCAACCTCTTAATCATTTCGATATCCAATTATTTGATTTGATTCTTTGGTAAATGCAATACAGTAAATTATTCTTTGTTTTATGTATTATAAGAATATTATCCCATACTGTGTTACACTACTTGCATTTTGGTCTAAGTCAATACCTTCTTAAAAGCTAACTACATAAGAGATGGGTGAACATGCAAACACCTGCTACTAAAAGGGCCCAATGTCATTTGCATTGTTTTTCGGGATTTGCTGAATTGAGAAGCAGAATTTGTGTGATGGTGACATCAAAGATTAGAGTTAGTGGAAAAAAAACAAACAAAAAACAAAAAACTATTTTGGAGGAGAAACTTGTGCTGTTTCTGGGCACCCAGAGCTACATAATTTTACCAACTGTAATTAACACAATTTGAAGATCAAAGAGCTGACCTGGAGACAATTTAGTGCAGCACTTAAGATTTCAGGTCACCTGTATTCTAGTAATGCTGCCTAGCAACTCAGACATCACACTGTTCCTCTATATCCCCTTATAATGGTAGTCTGGTGTGCCACACATTTTACACTGTGCAGAAATTCTTAATTTAATTATATAATGGCATGCTGGGAATTTACATATCGTTAGTGATGCATTAGAAACTGGTGTCACAACGCTGCAGGCAAGACAAAAACAACTATTTTAAAAACACTGACAGCACATCCTTCCCATTCAAATAAAAAAGAGGAAGTCAAAGAATGTTAGTTGAGTCTTTTGTGAACCCCAGTAGAGTCCCACCAACCTCCTTGGACTCCAGTAGAGAGCAACAAGGGACCTTCCCCCACTCGTCATCGTCAGGAACCAGTTTGTCCTCCAGCAGTCGGAAGATACAGTTGGTTTCCAAAATGGCATTCTCAAACTGCTCATCGGCCTCCGGTGGACCTGCAGCTGTAATGAAATCCCATGGACACAAATGTGTACAAGTGTAACTAAAGCACCCAGAGGGAGCCGCCATCCTGATAAGAGGCAACA
The DNA here is from genome assembly GCA_001698575.1 of Mola mola. Classification (NCBI taxonomy): domain Eukaryota; kingdom Metazoa; phylum Chordata; class Actinopteri; order Tetraodontiformes; family Molidae; genus Mola; species Mola mola. The sequence continues at coordinate 1,680,540 of KV751329.1, read as the reverse complement.
GTATGTCTTACGTTGGTAAGTAGTCTGTCCTCCTAGTATGGTCCAGAACTCTTGAGTAATCTGACTTTGTGGGGTAATGCCTTCTTCAATTGTCTGCACCTGGGTGGCCCTGCAGCCCATGTCCTTCTTTGTATGGATGAAGGTGGCCAGATCTATAGCCTATAAGCAGAAACAATTATCTGTTTGTCCACAACAGATGTTGATGCTGACTGAGGATACTGATTGGTCTCTATTATTTATTTATTTATTTTTTTCTATAGTGTATGCAAATTCTGATAAAAGATACAACTTCAAGGTCGACGGTAAAATGCTGTTTTCAGATTCACTGAGGACAGTGAAAATTTTCTCTGCCTCCTCAAAAATCTGATTTGCATTGTCCAGTTCACACACACTATAGACCATTGAGAATGGAATTTACTAATTCTAAAGTAAGGATATAGTAAACTTTTTTGGCCAATAAACATGTCACATACACAAAAGAATGTATCTGTGGATCGAGTAAAGTCTTTACTGTATCTTGTTGTAGGGGTTTAATACATAAAACCATAATAAAATGAGCACTGAACGAGGAGGCAGAGCAGAAAAACATTGTTTACACAACATGTTTATTAGCAAGTGTCTGGACAGACATCCGTTGGGGAATGGACGAGCTGTAGACTAGCCTGAAAGCATGTGTTTGATGGGGAGCACAGATGGGTATTTATGCCAGTGTGTGTTGGTGAGTCAGTGTGTGTTTATCAAATGGAAATGAGACTGAGAATCATCGCTGAATCACCTTTGTTCAACGACCAACATTACATTAGTTTTGATGCTGGACAAAACTAGATCTCCTGAGTGTGAGGCACAGTCTGTGATAACACAGCACAGCAGCTACCTTTGCCCGCTCGATGACATTTGAGAATTCTCCTATCCAGACGATGCAGTGCTCTGGAGTGACCAACAGGAAACAATCACCGCTGTTCAGTGATGAAGCTCTTGGCTCCACTAATCTGGTCTGAACATGGCGACGACCTGCAAAAACATGAGGTTAATCTGCTGAGTTATGAATTTCACTGAATCTAAAGCTTTTGTCGTAGTCCACTCCTGGTTTTCTCCTCTACCAACCCACTCTACCTGCCTGCCTACCTCTCCTAATCAAGATCATCAGACTCACCTGTTCCCCCCAATCGTCTCTATCACCCAGCCTCCTCTTAACCAGCTCCTCCACAATCACTCTCTGCCAGATTGTCGTCGCGTCATGCACTACCCTCCAGCACTCTTTTCCGGACAGATCTCCTGGTACCTGACCTGCCTTCTGCCCCTGACCACGCCTCCTCGTCTCTGCCCCGGTAACCTGACCTGCCGTCTGTCTTTGGACTTTGCATCTGTCCACTCCCTGTCTGCCTGCAGCCTGCCTGGACTCCCTCTCCGGAGACTCCTGCCCCATTCAGAACATGGATTGCGTTCACCGACCAGGCTTCCTGATTGTCCTCTGTTTGGACTCTTGAACATTGTCAATAAAGTTCTGAACTCTTCCAGTCTGGATTTGTGCTGTTCTTGGGTCCACTCTCACACCTGTTACAGTACAATCTGGCCAGAAATGGACCCAGCACAGATCAACGACCAGATCTCTAGAATGGAGGAGATGCTCGGTCAGCTGGTTGCCAACTCTGTCGTGGTCATGGCTGAGAACCGATAAGCCATGGCAGAGGTCCAGTGCGACATGGCGAACATGCAAGCCTGGTTCCACGCCTTGGAGGTGGGGGCTTCCCCAGTGCGGGTTTCTGCGGCTTCATTGGCGGACGCTGCTGCTTCACCGGCCGGCGCAGGAGCTTCGCCGGGGGCAACTGTCTCCTCCTTTGTCGGCGCTGCGGCTTCGCCTCTTGTATCCCAAGTCCGGGAGCTTAATGTGGGCTCACCGGAGTGTTATGACGGCGACCCGGCAACCTCTAACGCCTTCCGTTGCAATTGTGCCATCATCTTCTCCCTGCAGCCGCTCACCCTCTCTTCAGAGACGGCTAAAGTGACGTACACAGTCAATCACCTCACGGGGCGGGCACGCTTGTGGGGAACAGCTGAGTGGATGAGAGGGATACCTGCCTGCCAGAGAGACATCTGCCTGCCGCTCTTTCCGTGTGTTTGCTGATGAACTCAGGAAAATGTTTGGTACCAGGCCTCTGGGATATGACGCTGGACGAGAGCTGTTGGATTTGGTTCACGGGAGCCGGTCAGTCACAGATTACACCATTGACTTTCGAACCAGAGCTCCCCTATGTGACTGGAACACAGCCGCCCTCCGTGACGTCTCCGGGTTGGCTGGATACATAAAGCACGAGCTCGTGGCTTATGAACTGCCGTCCTTGATGGAGGACCTCTTCGCACTCGTCACACGCGTCGATCTGCGCATCCAGGCATGTCGACGGGAGCATCGCTCAGAATCACTCAGTCTTCCTTGTCCTCACAGCCCCCCTCACTCCCGGCCCTCAGTGACGTCAGTTCCGGTACCCTCAGCTGCAGCCGGTCCTTCTAGTGAGGGGGATCCTGAGCCAATGCAGCTTGGCCGTACCTGCCTCTCACCGGAGGGGAGGAAGAGGAGACAGCTGTTAAATCTCTGCATGTACTGTGGCCAGCCCGGTCATTTTGTCAGTCGTGCCCGGTAAAAGCCAAAGCTCATCAGTAGATGGAGGCATACCAGTGAGCTCTACCACTAACTCCGCCTCCATGGACAGACTTATCGTCACTGCTGAGTTTTTGCGGCCTTCTGGTTTTCATTCCGTCTCCATCCTCATTGACTCCGGGGCAGATGGGATTATCATGGATGAGGACCTCGCCCTCCAGCTGGGACTGCAGCTGGAGCCGTTGCCTTCCCCCTTTCCAGCCAGAGCCTTGGATGGGCACGTCATGGGGCAGGTGAATAATAAGACCAGCCCTGTGCGCATGCTCCTACCAGGGGGCCACAGTGAATATATCTAGTTTTTGCTCCTGCCCACACCTAACCAGCCGGTCATTCTGGGATTCCCCTGGCTTCGCCTGCACAACCCAGACACCGACTGGACCCCCTGCTCCATCAGAGAGTGGAGCCAAACCTGCCAGCAGACCTGCCTCAGCTCACCGTCTTCATCGGCACCCCCGGCCCCTGTTCCTCCAGTCCTCACCGGGGTTCCAGCCGTTTATCACGACCTGAACAAAGTCTTTAGCAAGACCAAAGCGTCCTCCCTGCCGCCACATCGCCCTTACGACTGTGCTATTGACTTGCTCCCTGGCACGTCCCCTCCCAAGGGACGCCTGTACTCTCTCTCTGCCCCGAAAGAGAGGCGATGGACCAATACATCAAAGACTCCTTGGCGGCGGAGATCATCCGTCCCTCTTCACCAGCGGGCGCAGGGGCCTTCTTTGTGGAAAAGAAAGACAAGATCCTACGCCCTTGCATAGACTATCGGGGACTTAACAATATCACTGTGAAGAATCGCTACCCCCTCTCACTTTTTTCCACTGCCTTGGAACTGCTCCAGGGGGCAACTGTATTCTCCAAGCTCGACCTGAGGAATGCTTACCATCTGGTCTGCATCCAGGAGGGGGATGAGTGGAAGACTGCTTTTAACACACCTACAGGGCATTATGAGTACTTGGTGATGCCCTTCGGGTTGACCAACGTGGGTCTTCCAGGCCCTGGTTAACGACATGCTCAGAGACATGCTCAATCAGTTTGTCTTCATCTACCTGGATGATATCCTCATTTTTTCCAGGAGTAAGAAAGACCACGTCACCCTTGTGAGCTCTGTTCTCCGCCGCCTCCTGGATAATAACCTCTTCGTCAAGGCGGAGAAATGTGAATTCCATGCTTCCTCAGTTTCCTTCCTGGACTACATTATCGCCACTGCTGAGTTGAAATATTTACATTTGTATTATAATAATATTACTGTAACCATTTGGTAGTGCTACTGACTCCAAGGCCCACTGGGTGATGCTCTAAGGCCTCAGCTGTGTACAATATTGGGGTTACGCTTCAATATATTGCAATACCACATTCAAAGAGATATTATTTCATAGGCTTCTGTTCTTTGTGTCTTTCTTCACTAGCTGTGTATGCTTAACTTGTGTTTTAGGAATACTACAGTATCACAAAAGAAAACACTTTAGTTTCTTTAGTGTGGGGCTACTCGATTATGGCAAGAATCTTAAACCCACTTTTTCTCCTTTGGTTTATTTTATGGTCATGGACCAATTAGACTCCCATTGTATTTGCTATATTTTGATTTCCAAAAATCGAATTATTCCCACACAACATAATTGGTTATACCTCCCTTCCCTACCAAACACTGCTCTCCTTCGACCATTTTGACTCGTGCTGAGCTTTTAAAAACAACAGACACACAACTTACCTTGCTGACAGTAAATGAGTTTTAGCTTTTAGGGAGAGACAAAAGCATGTGTGGCATTCACAACACAGCACACTTGCAGAATGTGGTAAAATAATGATATTTTCTAAATTACATAATTTTTGTAAGTATTGGAAGTCTGAATCAAATTTAAATCAAACTTTAATTAACTGCACAGCCCTACATAAGTGTATTTATATATTATTATACCCATGAAACCAACCTCACCATGTATCTCAGCCGTTTTACCTTTGATCTGTATCAGCATAAGGTCCTTATACGGCATGGTGCTGTTGTTGGACTTCTGCTCGGAGGTGCTGACGTTGCGCAGACTCACACTGCTAAAGTTCTCTTTACTTGCCAGACCTATCATGGCTGCTTCAGAATATTGAGAGGCTTTATTACCTGGAATGACAGAGGGCATATTTTAGAAAGGAAAGAGATATAACAAAAAATTCTTCACTAACATTTAAAGACACAAAACCTAGCAGATATAGTTTTGTAAGCTTTAAACAATGATGTTCCAGTTCTCTGCTGTGTTTTCTTTTTGGCAATAGAAATGAGTCACAAACACACTGTCATGCTTACAATCACTCTTCTCAGCCTTGATCCTCTTGTTCTCCAGCTGTGCCACATTCAATCTCTGCTCTGTGTACTCATGTTTGATGTCGTCTCTGGCCGCCAGCATCTTCAGAGGGTTCCTGGATGACTGGACGTTCCTTGATGGACGCACCAAGCACTTATGTTTCAAAATGGCCGAAGTCAACCTGGGAGATAAGAGAGAAGCATAGGAGCATGCATACGGGTTGTGTGTGGCGTTTTTGAGTCATCACTAGAGGCTGTTGTATTTTCTCACTTGGGACCCTGAGAACCAAAAATAGCATCAAAATCTTCGTTGATCTCAATCCTGGTAGGCATACGAGGGAATTCGGCAACATGCTTGTAGAACTTGGAGAAGATTTCGTCATCCAATTTCATGACTTCCTTCACTGCCTTCTCAGTGACTGCGATGGTGGTTTCCTGCAGACCTGCCACGGATCAATGAACAAAAACAAGAACAGAAACAGGTTAACATATTATAATATGCAGCCAACAGACGTTTAAATCAAAATGTTTTAATGAAGGGAAATAAAATATCTTATAAGACTGTAATCACATCAGCAGAAAAGTATATACCTTTGCTGTTGAGACGTCCCAAGAAGCTCTCCAACTTGTCCAGTTTCTTGTCTGATTCCATGTTTGGTCTGGCCTCAATTTCTAAAAATTGAATATTTTTTATTTATTAATGGGGACAAAAAAAGATTTTTAAGTAAATAAAGTACAGATCGGTCTCACCTTCTTGTGGCTTGTTGGCAGCAAACGTGCTGCTCTTGAGTTTGGTGGCGACCGGTGACAGGATGGGACTGATGACTGAGGAGGAAGCTGCCAGGCCTGCAAGCACACAGACAGGATAGGACAAAAATATTGTGTATGTACAGTATATTTGAGTGATTATTTATTTACTTGTAATAACATATATTACAATTTCTGGTGGTGATCAAATCTATTTACCATATATTTGTGAAGAAATGATATCTGAAATTCTAAGAAAACGAAATGGTATGCTTATAGTCAGATTAGGTAACAGCACAGCTCATCCCTGCTTCTCCATCTCTGTTGTTTTAATGCTTTTTAGAGCTATTGGCTATAGAAATTCCTTTCCAAATATGATAAAACCCGTTCAATTCACCAAAAAATACAAGATAATACATAATACAAGATGATCTACAGACCTTGTTATTAGCAGTTTTATGTTGGAAATATGTTCACTCTACCACTATATCACTGCACAAAAGGAAATGTGAATCCACTGATGGACAAGATGCTCGTGCTCATGACAGGATGTGAACATGAAACAATCATTACATGGATGCTCCTTAGATGAGCTGTAATGCTAGCTAACTTAATACGCTTAGTTATAAAACAGTTCTTACTATATATCAATCAGCTCACAACAGTGTGGATTATTTTGGGTAACTCAGTTTTAGGAGATCTGAAATGTACCTAAAGGCACTTTTGGGGTATTTTAGTAATAATTACTACTTCTTTTGGTACATAAAAAAAATCATCACATTGGCACTAATACTGTCAAACAAACTTCAACAGAACTATCCTAGTTAGGCGGAAAGGAAACCAAGCAAGTCCTCTCATTCTGATGAACTGGACGATAAATGGTCTACACCATGGCGACAGGTTTGTGTGCTGACCTTTCTTGACCATTCGTGCTGCCACGGTGTACTGGGTGGAATCGTTCGCCGCTCCTTTGCCCTTTGTCTTCCAGGCATCCTCACAAATGGAAATCATCTGTTTTCTTTTGTCGATGGTCATTTGGCTCTCAATCTCCTCTCCCGACTTCTGCACAGGCACAAATAAAAAAGACATTGTCCAATTATTTGAGCTTATAAAAGCTTATAAAATTTTAGTTTCAAGGTGTTTTCAGTCATGTTGGAGTTATTCCCTAAAGACACAAAATCAAAACCAAAAGGCTTCCAGACACCACTGGATCTATTTGCAGAGAAAGAGAACAAAATTAGCTCACACACCACTTCACTGTATCTTCATGTGACTACATTTCCGTCAGGAGAAATTATTATGTAGCCACTGCATCAAACCAAGCAGATATAAAAAGATTTGATGTACTCGAGCGTGTCACGTGAATGTCCTTTCTGGCTTGTACAATCCACTTTATTCCAGCAGTAGCAGTGATGGCTTCACTCATGCATTAAGAACACCAGCAGCTCCAGACAAAGCTGAAGAGATTAAACTCAAATGGGAGTTTCACCAGGTCAGGTTCTTATCCTTACCTGTGATGTGATGTGATGGTCAATATACTGACACTTTTGACCAAGGGAGACAGGAGGAGAGAAGGTGGAGGAGAAGACAGGTTCCTGAGGATGTGGAGGTGGATAGAAAAGTGTAAGGTAGGAAAGCAAAAGTAGAAAATGAGGAGCATGCAACTTGAAGGGAGGAATGCATAGGAAAGAAGGAGTGAAAATGGAAATGCAAAACAGCTGCTCTTAAATCACTATTGTTCAACTGTCAGAATGAAACTATAAGCCCTGGAAGCAATAACAAACAAATATTTGATGTACAGGAACATTTGTGCGCAATGTTATTGTTTAGAAACTGTTAATGTAAAATGAATTGCTTGTGATTTTAAAATGCCCTTGACATCATTAAAGGCCGTGTACGTAATACAATATGATTTTTATACTGTTTTATACTGTTACAATCACACAGCAAGTGCAGAGACAAGACATTTTACAGTAGCAGAAAAATATAAGTATATGTACTGTATAATCTGTAAATTTGGGCTCCTACTCCTATTAGCATGTGACTCTTTTCAACAACACAGTCAACTCACAAACCCTGACCCTGACATCAAAGTCATTAATTTCACGCCATAATCATCAAAATTAAAACCAAAAAGGCTTGAAATATTTCATGTTACACGTAATGAATATAGATTCAATTAAAGTGACTAAACTTTTTCAATTTTACCAATAAAAAGAACTTTTCCACAATAGTGGAAGTTTTTTTTACATGCATTAGTATATGACTGAAAAAGGAGAAATAATATACTGAAAAAGAAACTAATGATTTTCTTTTCTAATTCTTCATCCTGAACCACTGGTACAAGGTTAAAGACTTGTCCAACCAAAGAAGCAATGAAATATCTGTATCAGTGTCCTTATAATCACTTTATGTTCTTTTACTCATATTATTGAATATTTGACTAAATTATTGGACAATGTGTACTTATTTTTATGTCTAAATATTCCCAAGAATCCAAATAAACATAAAAATGTCAAATTTAAAAACATATTTTAATTATTTTTAAATCTGGCATGGCAGTTACATTTAAATGCTAATAATGACACATTTTTAGTTGGGGACAACAGTCTAATTCCACTTTAGCAACTGTAGCTAATGTTTTATTGTGATGAGCAAATAAGACTCTGTATACATTGAATAAGGATTCATAATGACCAGAAGTGAGTGCTGAAGTTGGAGGATTCCCTTTTTTTGGGGTCATGTTGTGTTTTTCTCTCATATAGACCTCTGAAATGTTTTTTAAAAAATTTTTAAATTTAATTCATTACATAATGCCTCTCTGGCATTAGAAAACTTCCAACAAACATCGCACCACTTCAAGTAAAGACACACAGATTCAGGAGAAACAGTCTATCTCTTACACACACACACACACACACACACACACACACACACACACACACACACACAAGCTTTGATTGGACACCACAGGTCCCACATGAAGCTGATCGGTTTAGGGATGGTGTACAGATCTTACCCACAGCTGTTCAGACACAGACACAGTGGAGTAGTCTTGAACAACCACCCCTTCTTCCTGAAGGATTAAACACAGTGGAAGTACTCAGTTAGAGGGAGAGAGGGAAGGAGGGAGGGGTGGGGCCATTGTTGCTCAAATGGGTTTGGGTGAGACTGCCTGAAGGATTACTATCCAGGGTTTAACGGGCAATTTCACCCAACAGAATACTAATGTGAAGTAGAAAAGCTGCAGTAAAACGTGTAAATCATGAAATTAGATGTCCATGGAGCGTATCCATTTAAGTCTAGCTGCTTGTTACATCAACAAATTCATATAAATAACAATAATTGACTGGTAAATTACTTAGAAACCACTAAAAAAGCTTTGGATCCAAATCCGACCTTGTAAAAAGAAAGGAGAATCTATATTGAAAAGCCTCAGTTAATTCTACAAGCACACTATCCCATTTTCTTCATGATTTATAGCTTGTGGGAGCTGGATGTTGCACACTAGTACGGACTACTGGGCTCAAACAACAGATGGACTGAAGGAGGAAATGAAAGGAGCACTTAGTTAAAAGAGCTTGGAGAGCAGCTGGTGCCGCCTTACAGAAGGTAATGCCTGTGGTTCGTCCCAGTTTATATAGTGGCCACATCAACAACGTGACTCCGTTCACTGATACCTTTGATTTGATGATGATCCAAAATTACGTACAGTATACAGCCTTACTTATATTGAATACTACAATTAATTTAGCCCTGCGCCCTCCAACCATTTACTTATGGGTAAGGTACCTGTAAGGTACCAAGATAAGAAGCATATCAATGTCCATGCATATTTGGTGCATGACAGTGTGTCATATACTGTAATGTGGTGCGTGCGGGACAAACTGACCTTCTGCGTGCAGGTCTGCTCTGTCTCCCACAACTGAGCCTGTTGCTCAGAGGACACCACCTTAACCACCTCCTGTTTCTTGTTGATCCTGTTCTTCCAGCCTTCCTCACCACTCTTCTTCAGCAGTGCCACTCTGACATCAGACAATAATATATATTCAAATTAAAGAATCTGGAATGATGGAAAACAGGCTCATAATCAACTGGGATTCATACAGTCTTTTATTTATTACACCCTTATCAACAAAAAAAACCATTACTGGTGTGTCATGGTGTGCAGCCAATCACTGCTCATGCCAACTTAACTTTCTTTTAAATCTATTCTTGAAAGATACAGTTATGTTAATAAAAACCAAGTAATCTATGATATTTTTGTTTTTGTGTTACAAATGACATTTCCATAGTTGTGTAGGATTTAACAAGATGTTATTTGATTCCAAACAAAATAAAACTAATTAACTAACTGAGAAATTCTGTGCTCTATGTCCCGTAGTGGGGCTCCACTTAAAAAACATAGCACAGTCTTAGATACTGATTTTGAATTGACAGTGGGAAAAAGAAAAGTTTGTATATTCTCAATTAAAACCTATGTTTTTGCTGTGTACATTAATTTATAGAGATCTCCGTGTGTTAAATCAAGGCAGACTGATCTCTGTTTCACCTGTTTTATATATAGGGTGTTAGCCATTTTGTAGTGTTGTCCAAAGGTATAGTGTGAAATTTTAAACCCAATATAATGCACACAGTAAAGTAGTGTTTATATGTTTATGTTCAGATAAACATCTGATAGTCGAGAGGAGGGAAAGTGATGCAACATGACCTCAAAATCTAAGTAATTATGTTTAACTTTAAATGATATGTTGAAGTTTTAACAGTTTATTAGAGCTGTAATAAAGGGTAAATTTGTACAATTCAGCACAGATCACAGCAAGTGATGTTGATCAGGTACATTTTAATTGTGTGACAGCAATGACATCATTAATAACACCCGAAAAAAATCAAATAGTGTCTTGTTTTCTTTTCTTTTTCTCATTTTGACAGTAACACATAGGAAAACCCTACATAGGGTGTAATTTCAGACTCGCAAACAGACAACATTTACTGAATGACAGATTTGATTGGCTGATAAGTTTAATGGGAGCAGAGTTACAGTACTGGGGATGCGATGTTGATTTTACCATGATTTTCTGGGGCCACTAGTGCTGTAAAGGCTGGATATTCAGCTCAGTCAGAGACGCTCTGTCAAAATTAAATAATTAAAAAAAAATTCAGACCTTATTTGTCCACGTCTTATTCTGTATCCAGAGAGTAGTCTACCTAAAGACCTCTTTGACATGAAATTGCCAGCAAACACATGTAGAGTGTCAGAGAATATCCAGTGAGCCAACATGCACAAGAGCAGTATCCTGACAGTTTGAGCCGAATGAAACCTTAATTAGTACCACTGGGAACATCTGTGTTGAGCTTACTGTTTCTTGACAAAATGGATACTGTGAAAAGGTCTATAAAACTATTATAGCTACTACTATACCTCCTGAATAGTTCTTTCACTGTTACATATCCTAACAATATTTCCTCAGAATTGTCATGGGAGTTTATTTTTAGGCTCCTACAGGGATTCGGATAAAACTGAGAAAAAAAAAATAAAAGAAAGAGAACAAAAACTGTATTTCCATAAAGATCATTAGAAAAACATCCTATGAGGGGGGGAAACCAGGTCAGAGATTTCTGCTTCAGCCAGTCAATGTTGCAGAGGATCCATTCAGGGCTGATAAATGAAGGCTGAGGGGTACAAGAAAGTATGTCATCAGCTCCAGAGCTCGAGTGTGGACAGGGCCGGAATGAGGGTATTAGGAATCTGCCGAGGATTTCTTCAGTGCACACAACTCCCTGCTGGCCAAGAGGAGGAACACAATGTTGCTAAAAATTAATCTTTTTCACCTCTAAATATATAACAGGGATGAACCTATATACACCCGGAAGGGCGGACAATGGCTTCTGCCTCAATCATTCTGTCAAATAATGCAAATTTACTAGCTAGCCTACAATCTCATTCTCTGTCAATGTCTGATCTGTGCTGATATCCCAGTTTACAGCTTTGTGACTGTAATCAAGGTTTTCTCATCTTAACAGGCACTTTTAATCGAAGTCTTTAGCGGAGGTTTTGATTCTTAGTCTTAACAGGCTATTACTAGAGACCTGTCTCTTATTTGAGTCAGGCAGTAGAAAAGTGACATGTATTCAGGCAAGATAAAAACAAGTTACCACTGTTCACTGTTCATACCTAATGTGTGAAGGTTCGCTTACTGATAAAAAAGAAATAACTGCTTTGTTTGTCTCTACTACAAAGTCTCTCTGACTCTGTACAACTTCAGAATATTTTTTTTTTTTCTGTTGTGTCTAATGGAGTGGAAAAACTAGGCATTAACCCCTGAATATTTTATATAAAAGGTTTTCTACCTTTTATGATTGTGTTTTTGCAGCTTGTCAAACAGTTGGGTAATTATCCAAATGAATTATGCTCCATACCTAATTAGTATACCCAGTGGAGGATAATATTACATTATAATATTCTTGCTCTATTTATCCACCAAACACATATATTGTATAAGCCAGAGCCTTGATACAAATGACAAAATGACAAAGTGGAACAGAGAGCAGTATTGTGGCAGTAAAGATCTATCACTACTTGCTTTGTTTTTGTTTTGTTTTGTTTATTTGCAATAATGTCTCCCCAGCATGTGATAAATAGCATTTATAGCATGATGCATATGTCAGACATGTTGACAGATCCAGTATTGGTCCACAGCCCCAGGTTTAGTAGATATATGCAAAAACTATTACCCTGCAGAGCAGCATTATGATGGCCAAATTTTGTCCAATAATGAGACAAGAGAACAGAACTGCAATAAAGGCCCTAACTTTAACTACGTATTTTTAATATCGACAGTTTATCACTTTCAATTCACTCACCTTTCTTTGATGGACATCTGTTTGGAGCACATCCCATCAGGTGGTGTGTCTCCAGACTCTGCTGGGGACTTTGGATCTCCAGAAAGGACACTTTGCCTGCTGAAGTCCTCTTTGTGGTCCAAGGGGAGAGACTTGGACTTGACCAGGGCCTGGGGCAAAGACTGCGGTTTGGGAGGGATTTTCAGAGGCACCTGGGCTTTAGGCAGAGCGTTAGAGGAGGCTGTCTGCAGGTACGGCTTAGGGAGAGACTGGATGAATCTCTGAGGTATCTGCTGGGTTTGTAGTGACTGAGTGAAAGGTTTGGGGTATGTGGGTGGGGGCTGGGCAGGCTGGGAGTACGGCTGTGGCTGGACGTCGGACGAAGGCTTGGGTAAAGTTGGTGGAGGCTGTTGTGTGAAGGGTTTGAGAAGAGTTTTAGGAAGCTGAGTGTTGGTTGGCTGCTGTTGTTGGCCACTTGAAATATGAGACGCTGTCCTGGATGACACTTTAGCTCTCAGTGGTCTCAGTGGTGCTGGGTGGTCAGGCAAGTCTGGAAGAAAAGTTTACATTTGCTAATTATATAGTTGAAATGTCTGAGATTAAATTTGAATCATGTGATTTAAATCAGATTTATCATGGATGTGTCACCCACAACATTATTTGGATGTACTTTCCTTTTGGCTTTGTTCAGAATCCCAAGGAAGTAATAAAATGAATCCTAAGTTGTAGTTTCCAGTGTTTTCCCTGACTTTTGTCATCCCTGCATTCCAATACCCATCCTACCACACGATTTAGTATGCTTGAAAATGATTTAGTATATCCAACTATGTAGTGTGCAAAATGCATTCTCAGTGTTAGTTTTGAGATCTGTTTCTAGCTTTACCGAAATAAACTGACTCTGGTGAACACTGGTGTTCTGATCATGAATTGTGATCATGTTACTAAGCTTTATACAGCTCTGGATGACACGATCTGTCAAGCTAGATAGTCTGTATCTCGTTGATTTTTGTTAATTTTGTCGGTCTTGTCTAGCATAACTCTGCATGTCCTATCAAGTTTCTCACTTATGTGATTACATCCCTCACCCTCAAGTGTTACACATATGTTCAATTGTCTTCCCCTGCCTCTTGTGTATAAACGGTGCTCCCCCTTATTTCTGTGTCAGATTGTCTTTAACCTTGTGTGAGCTTTCTAACAGACTTTATGCTACAGTTCCCACCTCTCTCCACAATGTACTGGAAATGAACTTTTTGCTTTGTCTATCTCTGTGTGTCATTATGTTTTGTGCTTGTTACTGCACACTTACAACAGTCTTTTCAGCATTTTTTGTTTCTTTGTTTTGTTTTGTTTAAAATTCTTTTCAAGTAGAAGCTGGCTGTCATTCAGTGAAATAGTGAGAGTTTAATAAGGACACACAGAAAACCCTTGAGGTGCAAGAAAAACTAACTTAATTTTTTTTTTTTAGAATGAGAAATTAGATGAAATATGCAACTGAGGAGCCCCGGATTAGAAGGCATGTCATGTCTCATGATCTTAATATCTCTAAATTTAGAGTTTGGATGCATTAAAACGCAACACATTCTTATTTTTCTTTGTTACTTATTGTTTTAGATCTTAATATCTCTAAATTTAGAGTTTGGATGCATTAAAACTGTATTACTGTAAATTCACTATGTAACCAGCATCTCTGGAAAACACTCATGCACATCTTGTATCACACAAAGCCTGGTATACTCCAAATAGGATGCTCGTGGAAATTATGAAAATTGCGTTTTATCAACAAAATGTGTGTGGATTCTGTATGCTAAAATGAAAATGCTTAAAGCAATTGCTGAATTTCAGAAAAGTGAAATGAGTTACAACGTAAGTTGACATTTCTTTCTTGCTGGATGTCCTTAATGTGGAGTCCTTACACTCTGGGGTCAAAAATCTGTTCACATAGACAAATTTCCCACACGGAAAACCACAATATCTTAAGGCTTAACACTTTGGTTAAGGTTAGAGTTGGGGTTGGTGTTAAGGGCATTAGTCTCAAGATACTATAATATAGTCGACTATACTTAGGCGAAAATCTACCAATGCAGAAGTTAAAAAAGCCTGCAGTCAAAGCTCTCATTGTGTCCCTTCTGCCCTGTACCTGCTTCCTGTAAGTGCCAGCTAATTGTTCAGTACTCTCACTGAGTGCTTTCATCTTTTTGTGTGCATGCATGGGAACAGACCACCCCGAGACACACTCTGTATTAGCACATAGGAAAAACAGGTCAAGTCCATTATACTGTAGCATGGGCACATGTAACGCAGAGGCATATTGTGGTGTAAGGGGACTATGGCCCTTTATGAACAATGACAGTGATCCTGCACAGGTTCACAAATTCTTGATGTCTGTTAGCTGACAAAAAAAGCATTCCTCTTTCTAGACAAAGACAGCCACGAGGCAATTGCATGGAAAAAAAAATGCTAATTCGATGAAGCTGCAGACGCCTGTCTCCACTTCACACACCGCCTCTCTTTTTATCAGCCAAATCAAACACCCCCAGCTGGGACAAGTGTGTGTGTGCAACCATGCGTGGGAGCACTCTGCATAAGACAATGAGGATAATGAGAGCAGCTCCTTCCCCAGACGCTGCTTCCTCTTTTTTGTCACTCCCTTTATATTAATTTCAATCGTCCTTCCTATTACCCTCAGCTATTCACACCTCCCCATCATACTTTAATTTTCTCACTGCTCCTCATCTCTTTTCTCTGTAAAAGAAGCCTCCTACCTGAAACTCCAGCCTGGCCGCTGCTCCTCTCCTGCTCCTGTTTGAGGGAACATGCCTCTTGCAGGTGTCCTCCTTTTCTCTCTGCTCGCTCCCTCGTTTCCTGGGAGTCTCTGTCTGCAACTCTCCAGCTTGGCAGAGGCTTGGACTCGCCCCTCCACAAAGAAAGCTCGGTGGAGTGCTGAGGCTGAGGATGCTGCTGCCTGTCGGAGGAGTACAGCTTTCCCTTAGAGTTGTCTTCTCTGGCTCCTCCCTGCTGTTTCCCCCTAACCTCCTCTTCCTCCTGACGCTCACTCCCACCCTCCTGGCTGTAACCAGTGGAGGAGATGGGAGGAGGAGGAGCCCCCAATCTTTCTCGGCTCTCAAGAAGGAGAGGGGAGGAGTTGGGCTCGAGCTCAGGGTGGCCTGGGTCCCCACTCTGGGTCATAGAGAAATACCTCACTGCCCTCTCCTGGTGATTGCTGGGGCTGCTGGAAGCCTGTTGTTGGGCAGGGATGTAGGGGGTGGCAGTGGACCTCCCTGGTCTGAGACCGTCATCATCACACACAATGCTGCTGCCTGGTGTGATGGTTACCGTGGTGACAGAGGCTTGGGAGGTGACAGGTGCTACAGAGTGGATGAGGGAGGCTGATAAGGGCTCCAGTTTGATCTCCCCTCCCCTTTTCACCTGCAGATACAGCAGGATTCATGTCAGTGAAGGTAAGAGAGTGACTACACACTAACAAACTGTAATAACATACTGTAAATACTGTAACAGGAATGATGGTGAGACGAACAGATGGATGGATTAGGGGATGGACGGCAGCAATCAAGCACATTAGGGAAAGCATTTCAGGTTTGCTCAAGAGGTTGCGGCAGCTCATGTCATTCATAAAATGGAAGCGGGAAAAACATTTAGACCCACCTGCAGCGGTTATTATCAGACACTTGTCAGCATCAAGCTCTGTCATTCATAAACTATTTTTTGATCCCAGCGGCATTCATCTCACCTGCTTTTATATCTGCTTGTTGTTTAATTTGACTTATCATGATCATCAGAAGCATAAAAATGTGGGTGGGTTCTCTTCATATTAAACACAAAAACCAAAAAACAAAGAAAATGAATTAACACGTATCAAAAATGCTCTAGCGCCCTTGATTAGCTCATCTGACACATTTTTACTTCTACTGATCCACCACTTCATGTCACATACGCAATGTAAGAGCATATGAAAACTAAGACTTCATTGATTCCAATGGTGATTTACTCACGTTTACAACCGAAACCCAGTGAATACATAGCCAAAAAAAGCGCAGACATAAACCAGACTTCATACAGCCATTAGCCAGAAATCAAGTCTGGCCTCTGATGTTTTGAGATCAAAGGCTGTTTGGATGTCACATCAACGCTAATGAAATTCTCTTGAATGATAATCAGTTGCTTGTATCTCATTTAAGGCATGTGGATTATTACAATATTAGTCACATTATTGAGACATGTACATGTAAATACATGTGCACTAAATATTCCTACTGGAGGATTCGCAGCATTCTTTGGCAATTTCGACAGTTTGCAACATGCCCTGATTTGGCACGCATGGCTCTGCTGTTGCTCATCTTCTCATCTGCTACAGGGCATGTAAATGAGAGTGAGTGTTGTCATGAAATTATGATTTGTAATAGCGTAAACAAAATGTAATACAACAAAACACAAGCGTTCATTTCCTGAAATGAGTCTTGTCCTGGGTGTACCCCGCCTTCGCCCAATGATGCTCCAGACCTTATTGATAGGCTCCAGCCCACCACCAAACAGAATAAGCGGTAGTAAAGGGATAAATGGATGGATGGATGGTTAAAAGGTCTAGTTAGATTTCTGTTTCCTGTCTTATTTTGGTAGCGTCTTGGTCTTATCCTCGTCTTCCTGTTAAGTGTTCCCACCTCGTGAGTTGCAAACCTGTGTCTAATTGTCTCATCACCCCCTTATGTATTTAAGCTGCGTTCCCACCATCGTTTTGTGCCAAATCGTCTTGTTCCGTTAGTGACAGAGTTCCAGCAATTCCCTCGAGTTAGTTCAGTTCCTCTAATTTGACCTCGTTTGAATTTCTTGAACAGCATTTGTTTGCCAGTTTGGATACTGTTGCCTCTTCTGACTTCCTACCTGTGTTCCAAAATAGTTTCTTATTCAACATTATCGACTTTTCCTGTGCCTGAGTCTGCATTATTGAATCCTTCTGAGTAGGATTTTGATAAGATGGATATCATTGCCCGTAAAGAATGCGCATGATGTCACTATGCTGCTACCATTACTAGTGTACGTCATTGGTTTATTCATAACACTCTGATTAACATGGAAACGGGAATATTCCCATTGGTGCAGCGCATGTAAACACCTATTTGAATTATTGCCTTAAACAGAATATGGACCATAATAAGAGAACTTTACAGGTAAACATAGTAAATGAGACTCGCACGAGTGAAGCACTCAGAAGTAGCAAAAACATGGGATGGAGTATAATTTATATGCACTTCAAGTGAACAAAACAAGGGGAATAAATTTAAGATGTGCAGAAAGAAATCAGGAATGTAGAGGGCAAGGGAGTACAGCAAACATTGTATAAAGCTGAATTTATCAGGGAATTCCTCGAGTAGAATGAATTTGAAAGTTCCTCTGAGTGAACAGGCAGATGTGTTGTATTTGAGACAGTAAAAGTAGGTTGGTACAATATTATTAAGCTTGCAAAGTGGGTGAGACTTATCCAACAAAAGCACCATTTGTGCAAGAAAAGCACAGACTGTGCCTCAGTTTAGCTTTAACCCTACCTCACTTAGTAAACTTAGTTAGCAAGCATCCTGTAAGTAGATGCATTTCCTTCTGTATGGTGACACATACTGTATATGAAACTGCTCAAAACAAGGTCTGTGGATTGTCTTGATTAAACAGGCTTTGATTTGCAAGTGATAGTGATATAAGTGATATTGCTGAGGGAAAAATAAAAAATCAGAAAATAAAAACCACTTTACTGAAGCTGCGACAACAAATTAAAAATAAAGACTTTTGGTGCTTTCAGACAATATACAGTCAAAAGTGTTCTAACAAAAATTAAATTACTATTTTTATTGTTTTATTTGATG
>KV751329.1:1650471-1662111 GCA_001698575.1 Mola mola | reverse complement strand
CCTTAGAGGTAAAAAAAACACAATTTTAAAACAGAATCATTATTAGTATCAATGTTATTGCATTGTATGTTTACATGAGAAATGCAACCCGTTTAATCTTCCAACTGAGAAGCTAAAACTCCAGACAATTCAATTTACTTCAATTCAAGGTCTGCATGTCACATATTTCCATGCACAAAACCAGGGCCACCAACAAACTTACCTCACAGATAAGCATTTTTTACTACTTTGAAGAAGCCTAAATAAACCTGCATGCAGTATTTGCAGTCAAATAATTCCATGTTTGTTATACAATGAGCAAAAAGATGAGGAACCATGAAAGAAAATTTGGGTGCACTAAACTTGACAATCAATTTCTTGTGACATGACAACAATTACCAATTTAAAACACACAGTCATTTGACATCGTGAAGTTCAGCTCTGCTAGTGTAAACAGTAACTGGCGTATGAAGTCAGCTGAGGTCACGTGCGCGACTAATCACATCAGTCATCTGTGGAAACATTCTCCACTCAGAAGCTCTGTGCAGGCAGGAGGGAGTCTTACATGTTTTCTCTTTATGGACTTTAAGTCACTGTTACGCACTGCAGAGGTTACCGGCAGCTCAGCTTCCTGTGTGGACACGAGTGATTGACTATGACTCACTACTGAGAATATGGTGGACATGAAGTCAACATATTATGAAGCACAACACGCTGCATTTCAAAGGACAACAAAGACAACATGTTGGGATTTGAGTGGACATAAAGTGTGAACAAACATTGGTTCTTATTCTTATTTTTGTACCTGCATGTAGATTAGGGTATTCAAATCGAATCTCTACACTGAGACAAATTTATCTGCATAAAGTGAAGATGATAAGATATCCCATCATGAACATCATGAACTACAAAATGACAACAACTGATCCTACAGACAACACTGTGGCTGCTGCATAGACATACAGAGAAAATGGTTATGGATTTTTTGGTAATTTGGGAAATCTGGAGGCCAGTGTTCAAAAGCAAATGCAGAAGTAACTGAGAGCTATCAGTCTGCAGAGACCTACTGTATGCAGCTCGGGGATTGCAGCTTGCATCCAACCAATCCTTCACAGCAGTATTTCAATACATTTAAGAGATGTAGTAGTAATGAAGGAAGTGAGATCTTCCTTGACCTTGAGCATTTTCTTCAACATTTATAGCTGAGGTTTTATTAATGAAAGCAGGGTTTTTTTTTACCTTATTCACCTCTCCCTGGGTAATGGGTTGGGTCTGAAACCGGGGGTTGGCCCTACGTAACTGAGTGTCCCCTCGAGACCGCTCAGCAGTCTTGTTCGTGGCGTGAGAAAGGCTGTTGAATAGGGCCATCTTCTCAGTCAAGCTGAGGGTGGACAGGTCAGTCTCCTCAGCGACAGGCTCCTGACTGTCTCCCCCCATACCAACACTGGCAGTTTGAGGTGGTTTCTGGGTGTCTCTCTTCTGATCCTGGACTGTTGAATCTTGCTGACAAAGGGCCTGAATACTGGATATTGACAGAGGATGGTCAGTGGGTAAGGGACTGGTATAAGACTTCTATTAGAATCTCTTACCAACAAAGACTACACTAAGACAGGCAACATTATCACCATTATGGTCTGGTTCATTCCAGTTCCATCATATACACTGATCTTATTAATAGAACATTTATCAGTTTATTTAATTTTGAATTCACAAAATCGTGTGGTGTTCAGTATGAGGAAAACCTAGTGAACTTTTTAGTGTTTATAGCACCACCATCAAGTTGCTGCTATTGTTATTTTTCTTAGCCTGTCTAATGAGTATATATATCTGTGCCATCAGTGCAATCTTGATTTGTTTTGTCTTCAAACTATTTTGCTTATTAGCAAAAACATCACCAAACATCACTGTCATAAAACTGTTGTTTTGAAGCAAAAGCTAGTGGTCATAAAAGGCAAATAGAGTTACAGAGAGTGAAATTGTTCCGAAGAACTATTTTATTTGAGTCGAGACAATAAAGCATTTGGTAAGACTAAAATGAATAGTCAAATTTATAGAAAGCTCTGAAACAGATGTAAGTTAATATGCTTATGTCAACATCCATTGCCCTTAACTTTATTTAGTACTGGTTGACTGTGCAATCTTTATTATTAAGAAAAGATTTGAGTAGTTTTATTAAAAGCTATGCAGGTTAAAATTAAACCCCTTACAAAAAACCTGAGTAATTTTTATTAAACAAAGTCTGACTGGTATCAAAAAGGAAAAAAAACCTAACAAGCAGGTGAATAAAAACAGAACACAAGCCCAGCAACAAGAGACGGAATACAGTGCAGCTGGATGTCTGCTGGGGATATGGTGATCTCTCGGCAGTGTGCTAAGTTAAACCAGAGTTGGTAAACAAACTACAGGGCACATTACCCCAGACATGCAATGGCTTTAAATGGCTCATCCTCTGACCTTCCCTTTAGTTCACTGACATTTGTGATTTGTATGGAAGAAACACCTCAAAGGGGAATGCATGGAAGGTAGTGAATGAATTATTGTGTAAACACTGACTTCTTTTCTCGTGGTCACAGCTAGTGAGGGGCACATGAGGGGCCAGAAATAAAAAAGGATAAGATGAGCAGATGGGCACTGCTACCAGGAGAGGGAGTCAGACAGCATTTACTGAACAAGTAAATGCTGACCAATACTGACCAAGTTCATTAAAATCCACAACGCTTAGATGGTTTTCATGAAATATACACACCGAACGTGTTAGCAGTACAATAAATAAGAATAAAACCATATAAAGGCTCATGACATGTACACATGTACACACATGCAGTTACAAAGCACATGTACTGTATGTTAGCAGCCAGGTTCAGCTGAACCTAAAGCTGGTCACACTGGTACTGACTATGGTGGGGCTGGGTACAAGAGTTACACTAGTGTGGATAGCCAAAGGTTGGTATGATGTTGCAAGATGATAAAAATGCAGAGAAGCAGGTATGGATGAGAAAAATGGCACATATATTATGCAAAAGAAAAGAAGAGATGCTGAAAAGGAGGGGGAAATGAGGAGCTAACAAGTAAAACATTTGAATAATGAGAAAGCTCTCTGGAGATATCCCAAAGAGACAGGAGGAAAGGACAGATTAAGAGACAATTATGGACAGGAACAAGAAAAGAAGAAAATAAAGAGGAGGGATAGGAAAAAAACACAAATGTCCAGAAAAATTCTCTTAAGATTTTACTATGAACCATGGTACAGCCATACAAGCAAAAAAAAAACAAAACACAATTCTACCTTGAAGCATTGACCACCTCATTGTTGGTGACTGGTTGAGTGTGGGAGCGGTCCTGAACCCTCCTTAGACGTCTTTCTACAGCAGCATTTCTACAACGCGGCTTGGGAACTCCTCCCTCTGATGTCCTCTCCAGCTCCTGGGGCGACAGGTTAGGCAAACATTATTGTCTATGGACACCCAGAGCAAAGTTCACACTTTTGGCTTAAAACCGTTACCGATTCAATAATGGATAATCAGTTCTTAAATGTACATAAAGTCGTAGTTTACCCTGAAGAGAGACCTCTTGGCAGCCACGCTCATCTTGGCTCTCTCATCCAGTTTTTCTTCATCTAATTAAAAAAAAAAAGTGTTACATGGTTTTAAAACTATTCAACATTTGGAAATAGCCACACAATCAAATTCAAAACAAGTACACTTTTATATTATATATACAAGCTAAACTTGCCTTCGGCATCCTGTAGCTGGGATGGGCTTACACGAGACCTGCAAGAAACATAAATATACTCTGAAGATCAGCATGTAAGATATGTTTTTTTGAGAAACCACTGCTTACAGCATAAAACCATGCTCCATGAGCCAATTCACTTAAAATTTTTTATAAATAAAAAGATTCTGAGGTGGTCCTTCAGATTACTCCTGAAGCCTCTCCTGTACCTATCTGATTCAAGCCGCTCTGCAGAGGTAATGGGCTGGGTCCTAAACCTCTCCGACATGCGGCTTTCTCCTGGAGTGATGTAGCGTCGAGGCCTTCGAGCACCCCTGTCCCGATCACTAGCCAGATCTACTTCCATTGCTGAAAGATTTACTTTTGTAGTCTCCCTTACAGAGTTGCGTACAGATGTGGAAAGATTGACAAGGACAATAAAAAAGGAAATTTTGAAATAAAAAAAATAATGATACTGGTTTGCTTTGAAGTTTTTTGGATGTAGATTAGTAGTGTACCAGAAACTGCAATTAAGAACAGGGTTTCACACAATGACACGGAAGCTGAGCACAACGTAACTGCCACCCAACAATGAAGAGCCATTAATGTTGATATGCAGAGGCAGGCAGCTTCAAAAGAGAAACTTGAAAAACTGATTTGAACACGTCAAACAAAACGCTATTATAAGGAGAAAATGGTGGTTACACCTTGACACATGTCATGCCACAAAATATCACATCCTGTCTGCATTATTTTCTTTAATCTCTGGATAATTTTCCCCAAGCCTTTTAATGCAGAGTTAGAGGGACAGAGACAGTTATTCAGTGATACAACATATAACCCATGCCGGTGGACCTACAATTCTGGTTTCCTGTTGGCATTCTCCAGGTAAGAGTGTCGCAGCTGTGCAACTGACACCCTGGTGTCCAGGGCGCCCATCTCTCCGTTAGCCATTCCTGGTGGAGGGCCTCCTCTCACTGTCTCTCTGCTGGCTGCTTCCCTCTCCAAACGATACATGGCAGAATGCTGGCTTATACCTATATCTGACATTGAACGGGTTCTTATCTTGGGTTTGGGCCCTCCACTTATCTCAGGCCTTCTGTGCTTGGCTTGAGGCAGAGAAGACCCCTTCTGGAGGTCGACAGATGTGTCAAACCTCTGGTGCCCTGATGGATCCTGCTGCTGCCTCTGAGCATCAGCATCTCCATCTTCCTGAGGCTCATGTCGCTGTTTTTCAGATTCTTGCTGTTGAATTGGAGGCTCTTGTTGTTGGAGCTTAAGGTCCTGCTGTTTATGAGAATTCTGTGATCTTGGGACATCTTGTGGCTGTCTCAAGTGCTCAAAGTGATGTGGCCTTTGAGAATCTTGAATTTTATTGCTATGTTCTGTCTTTACGTGTTCATACTGTTGTTGTGCCGGAGGATCTTGCTGCAGACCTTGGGGCTCTATGGATTGATGCTGCCTGGGCTGATTGCATCCAGTGGTGTGGGAAGGCTGCACAGATCTAAATACTCTCTTGTCTTGGCTGTCGTGACTCCCTCTTATCCATTCAACAGTTCTCTCTCTCTCCCTCTCCCTCTGGCTGTCCTGATCCCAGTCTTCTTCTTTTTGACTCCTCTTCCTGTTCTGTTCTGGAATGTAGGTCTGCCATTCCATGTCTTCACGGTGGCCCCTATGAGTACCCTTTATACCCCTTTCCTTTCGGCGAATATCTGAGGGTAACACAGCTTTCCTGCTCTTCAACAGGCCTTCTGTATGAGCCTCTTCTTTCACGGCCTGTCTAGCCTCCAATCTTGCCTCCATATTGGTGGTATAGATTTGGTCAGCACTCACTCTCCTTCGTGGCTGCACCTCAGGAAGTTCAGGAAGATTGACAGTGGCCACAGGGTCAGAGATAGCTAAATAGGGCTGAGTGTCCACAGTACGGCCTGGCCTGGGGTGTTTGTACTCAGAAGCAGAGGGAGTACAGGGTGCATGGCCATGGACAGGATGGACAGTTCTTTCCCGGATGCGCTCTGAGCGCTGTTGCATATATTGACCACTGTTGTCATGAATTTCGTGTTTGTTAGTGTGATGCCTGTTCGGACTCCAATCAGGTGGCCTCTTGACAGTTTCATCCCTGGATAAACGTCCCTTCACTCTGATTCTTGAGAAAAGGAATAGATAAGGGGCACTGAGATTCCAGTTCAATTAAAGAGCTACTGAACTCTCCACACTTAAAATCAAATTCAAATTGATTCTAAATTCTATGAGAGTAGATTAGAGTGGTAACAGAGTGGTGTATCTCAACAAAGATTTCTTGTTTACCTAGGTGTTATAGGAAAGAGAAATTTAACATTTAACACACAGTTCACAGCCTTAAAGTCTAAAATTATGCACACAATTGAATTCCAACTAAAAATGTGATTCTAGCATATCACAATCTCACCAAGGATGTATTCCAAAACTACACATTACAAAATATACTGCACAAAGGCTAATGACATCAGACTGTCATGGGACCAACCTCAATCCCCAAATCCTACTCTAGGATTGCGACAAGGTCAAGTAGCAGCATGTCAAGGAGATAAATCTGAGTGTAAGTTTAAACAGCTACCGCTCTCTGGTCTATCTGCCAAAAAAAAGGGCCTTCTGACCCTTGGTAGCCAGAGGACGCTCTAATCTCATTCAAGACCACTAAGACAGACAGGCTTAGTGGTCCATAGGCAACTGATTGCTACTAGATAGTCAGTGATAATGGCATATATGGGAAATTAACCCAACCATAAATCCGTACTAATCCGTACTTTTGACTCACATTAGACATTAAAGACCACATAGACCATACAGACTACAGAAATTCTGTAAATATACTAAGCCACATTTTTTATGAATGGGACATCAAAAACAAACTGTTGCCTATCAATCGATTCTTAATTCACAATACCTATTTCTTGAAAGGTATATCCACCTAAACTGTGAATTTCCCCTATTGACCAAGCTCAAAGGCTAATCATGGGCCCATAAGTGGTTATTTTAAGAGGTATTTAAGAGGTTATCAGCAAACCTGCTGTGTCATTGATCTGTGGTACATGTCCAAAGCCCTAAGACCTGAATTTCAAATCTTCAAGGACCACTTCGATAAAGTCAATGATTTCTGGGAAATCTGTTTCTTGTCCAGAATACTTTGAGCACAAGCCGAAATCCGGTAATTTTGGTTAAATCTGGTCAATAAAAACACACAAGTTCTAAAGAGTAAATTATGTCATATGCAGCGACATTATCAGTCACTCATGGAGTTACAAAACCTGAGGTGAGTTGAGCCTCAACTTACAAGTGCGTCTGTGAGCCACCGAAGGTCATCAGGCCGACTATGGTTCACTACCACTACTCAACTGCTCATGGAACTTAGACCACGCACACAGTGATACCAATTTAACAAGGGTTTAGGTGCAAGGGATTGGATTGAGCTGGTAAAAAATATGTAAGTAGGACTGGAGGAGTTTTTTTAAGTGTTTTGAGTACTCTTCTTTTAAGGAACTGTGGTTTTCAGATTTTTGCTTAATAATAAATAGATGCCATTTTAAGAAAATTTAAAATCACAATCAATGTCTAAATCATGAGATTTAGAAGCAGAGATTGACCAAAAGATTCCTAGTTTGAGTCTCTTCTGAAATGTTTAGAGGATTCATTCACAATGCCGATGCCATGGTTTATCTTCATGAGGAAGGAAGTTTTCTATTTACACCCAAGCTGGGCCTTGGTTTGCTATTTTGTCAGTGATTTTTAGAAAACTGTTTGATAAAATTGTAACGTAAATAGGAGTCATGATGGCAATAAAATGATAATGTTTTGTTTTCATTGACTTTACTTGACAAATATTAAAATTCTGTTGCCTTTTGGCGTAGCATATTCAGGGTTTTAATAAAATATGACATTAGCTGCTCATTAATGAACCAGAGCTCCCTCTTGGGGCAAGAAAAAAAATCTTCCATAATGAACCAAACCTGCCACACTCCACGCACATGCAACCATTGCCTTATGAGTTACCCAGAGCAGCTTTCCATGTGAAACCAGAGTGGGGGCAAGCATCACAGAGCTGGACCTAAAAAGATCCTAATAATTGAATCGTGGTAAAAGTGGCCAGGAAGCTAGCTCAGCAGCTAACTTGCAGTCCAAAATGTCATTTATTCAATAATTTTGGTAGATCTCTCTCTTTTTTTATCTGAGATTTAATGTCACTTTCTGTACAAATTGCCGCATTTAGTTTAGATGTGGTGTCATGTGCTTTAAGATATGGGCAACATGGAGTTGAAAAATACAGAACGTTGCACACACAACAGAAGCTCAAAAAGAATCTGCATAGATCTAGGAGAACAGGATAAATGAACGTATGAATACACCAATAAGCCACAACATTAAAACCATTGACATGTAAGGTGAATAACAATGATCAGTTCCTAACAATGCAATTTTCTGCTGGCAAACTTGGCTCCTGGTTTCGAAGTGATTGTATTTTAACATGTCCCAACCACATAAACATTATTGCAGAACAAGTACACCCCACCCTTAGCAATGCAGGACCGCCTCCAGAAGGAAAATGTGTACCGTCAGACCACAAATACCATTCAAGAATCACTTAAGGAACATTACAAAGACTTGGCCTCCAAATTCTTCACATCCCAATCCAATTGTGCATTTATGGTATCTAACAGAACCATGTGTAGAGCAGAAGTCCCCCCCCAAGATAAAAAGGATCCATTGCCACTACCCTAGACATCCAAGACACCATTAGACGGTCCATGTTTTGGCTAGTCAGAGTCATTTTGGTGGCATGAGAAGGACCAGTGGTTTTGGCAGGTTGTGGCTGATTGGTGTACATGATGCTTTAACCTTTTTTACAGGATATAATGGGCCAAACACATATGCAAGTCAAGTGTCAAGTCAAGTACAACATGTGTCACATGTATGGTTCAAATGCTTTTATAAACTTACCCTTGCCTGTTGAGGATGCTCTGAGCCTGCTGCTCTATGAACAAATCACCAGGTGAGATGCCATATCGAGTGGAGGGCAGGGAGGCCCGGTGAGCGGTACAAGGGGAGCTGGGCACCTCTTCAAGGCTGTAGTCCTTACTGGAGTTGGAGCTTGGTTCCTGGTGGGCATCACCCTGATGGTAGTGCTGCTGCTGTTCGGGTAGGGGCAGATTCTGCTCCTGTGTTCTGGTTATGGGTTTAGAATTGGCTGAATGCTCTTGAACCCCACCACGCCGGTTGTTCTCCATGTTCATTGCTCTTTCATGCTCAGAGAAACCTTTTTGTCTCTCCTGAGTGGGTTGAGGGGCTTGGTTTAAGTGGGTAGGGCTGGAGATGGAAACAGGGGTAGGATCTGGGTGACTCCTCATGTAAATTTTGCCCACTCCAGAGTGATATGGCACCCTGGGTCCCGGTCCTTGTACTTCAGCTTCGTGTCTGTCTCTGTCTCGCCTCATAGTTGTTTGATGGTCAGATACATCTTGATCATGCCTTGAACGGTAGCGTGGTGTGTAATCCATCTCTGTCTCCTGACCCAGGAGGATGCCAAAACGCTCTGACAGCTGGCGGCGACGCTCTGCTTTGTAGCGGGCAATGCGTTCAGCTTTGGAACTGAGACTGGTGGTGTCTGTGTGGCCAGATGTAGGTCCAGAGGAGGTGGATAACATTACTGGGTCAACATACACCAACACTGGCTCCGTATGGCTGTTGCCACTTTTGATCTGAGGTGAACTGCTAACAGATGACACCTGCCTCTGTGGTGCCTCCAGCTCCTCTCGACTGTAGCGCCTCACTGTGGTATATAGTGGAAAGACTTCATTATTTCTTAGCAACATTCTTTGAAAAGCAAGACGTATGACACAGTCATGTCACGTGGTAGTTACTCATGAATTGCTGAAATGCTTACCTTAGCTTCCAAGACTGCCCTACCCCGACTGCCCCACTCTTATAGTACTGTAACAATAAATTCACCTGCAGCTAAAAAACTGCATTTTCCCCATAACTATTATTAACTAATCATAGTTCAACTAATCAACTAATTATAAAAGAGTGACATGTACAGATAAGGTCTATTACAAGACAACATGGCAGGGAAGTTAGACTTGATCTTGGCTTTGTGATCAATAACTTAATAAAACGCCAAATACCAAGGGACACTTATTAGCGACAACGTAAAAAGCCTCTACTAAATGGACTAAGCATCTACGCCTTGTTATTTTCTAACTTATTTTACTCTAATTTATCCCAAAGCCCAGCATGAGTCCCACCTCTTCCATTTAATTATCTTGTGACAAGTGGACCCATAAAGCATCACTCCCATGACTAAGTCCAGGGTTTCCCCTACCATTTTACAGGCCGGGTGGCCCTTCAGGCCAACCAAACCAACCGCCATGCTAACATCAGGCCAAATTTTTTTTTATATATTTGCTATATACTATAAATTTTTCACTCACTTGTAGGGCTTGGTGATATGATGATATATATTTGGGGACAATACAAAATGTCAATCAATAGATATTTACCTCTATCGTTTATATCGCCATTCTAACAAAGTAGCTACAAAGTAGTTACAAAGTAACTTTATCAGTTCTCGCTTCATGTTCACTATATGCAATCTCAAGTATAGACAAACAGACATGGCAGAGGAAGATAGAGAATCCCCACAACAGACTGTGCAATGTTAATTTCATTAATAAAAACTATGATGAAAAATTTTCGTCAATGAACTTTTTGACATGACAAAGACAAAACATTGACATGCTAAGAGAGGAGTGAGAGAAGTTGTCATCAAAGATTTTGTCTTGTAATGTGTGGTTACTGTGCATATCTGTAACACAATATGTAGAATTTAAATTCTTTGCATGAAAATCTAAAGATTTGTATCTGAATCACAACACTACTAAACACCCAAATACATTCTTTTTCAGCGGAAATACTGCAGTTTGGGGGTTTATACTGTATATCCATTAATCAACAGGACTATCCAAATCGTAAGTGATCATAAAGTATGTGGTTATTTGAATAAAGACATAATTTCCTTAAATTTATAGAAAACATATTGTCACCCAGCTCTACTCATTTGGAAATAATCTTTTGCATTTGGAACTTCTCTGTTGGCCTTCCTTACTCTGCCTTCCAAACAGCACATTTTTCCAAAATGTTGCTAAAAATCTCTGGTGCCAAATCAAAACACAGGTGGGATGTGGGGGAAGAAATGAGAGACAAATTTGGTATGTGCAAATTGTATCTATTAGGATGGGTAGCTCTTGCCACTAAAAAAAAAATTCTAGGGGAAACACTGAAGTCTTTTATATTCTTCAATTATTTAATGACAAAAAAACTGTTACCTTCCATACCACACAATAGCATTAGTCTATCAATTAGTCTATCATGGTAGATGTTAAGAACAATCAGTAAATTAATTTCTTACAAAATGAAACAACATGCACTTTTTTGTGTGTATTGTTTTCAAGGACAGTTAAATTGATTAAGGAGGAGTAAATTATTATTAAGTGTTAGTGGTTCTTTTTCAAAAATGACAGTCAATGTTATTCCTCAGAGTCAGTCCAAAAAGCCATGACAAAATGTTGTTGCAGTGCAGTATGCCATGCTTACCCATCACACAAGGCTCACAGGGATCAGAGGCGCGGGTGTACCGCGGCGGATCCTCCTCCAGCATTCTGTTGGCCACCAAACCACCAGGCACAAGCGCGGGTGGCACATCACTTTCAATCCCCTCCAGGCGCCGGGCTATCCTCTCCTTCCTGTCAAAGTCAAAAGGCAAAGGTCAAAGATGAGCAGGTATTCTGAGGAGTTAGTCTTATTTATAATATTAACACCTGTTGTATGTAAAGATACCTGTTCATTCCTTTTATGATTTTTGTGACTTCTCCCTCAAAGTATTTCTTCAACTCTGAAACTGAATATTAGAACAGGTAA